>VYZU01052246.1:0-17015 GCA_013401355.1 Ceyx cyanopectus
TCTCTACAACCTACTTTTAGGTAATTATAGAGCACAATATGGTCTCCTCCTCTTCTCTAGACTAAACAACTCCAATTCCCTCAGCTTCTCTTCCTACGGCATGTTTTCCAGACCCCTCACCAGCTTAGGTGGAAAATTTCCACCAGCCGTGGTGGAAAATTCCCCTCAACAGCTTTGTTGGCTTTCTCTGTTCCCGCTCCAGCACCTCAATGTCCTTGTTGGTCTGTGGTGCCCAAAACTGGAATCTGCTATTTCTTGGTCCATTGTTATGGATTTGGAGTGAGGCTTACTCCCTTACCTGTCTGAAGCACTCAGAGAAAGACTTTTATTTTTCTCGATTAATCTTCAGATTTTTTTGTTTGTCTTTATGTTTTTTGCTACTTCCTTAGGCTTTTAAGTTTCCTCCTCTGTATTTCTTTATTTCTTCCAAATCTTCCTTAAAAACACATTTTTCCAGAGTATATACTATTTGAGCTGAAGTGGGCCACAGATGTCTCCGGTGTAAAACTTCTGTTTACAATCCCAGTCTCTGGGAGGAAGCTGGGTGAAGATTTAATAGTGTTAATTCATGCTGGGCTTCCGTTCCACTGTAAACCTTGGCTGTTTTTTTTCAAAGCTACTCCCTAGCCTCATCTTGTATTTATATAGCTGAATATTCAAACTAACCACAATTTACAAAGGTACAAAGACTGTGAAGGGCTCAAACACTATATAATAGAAATTAAAGACAACAGAAAGCTGTTACAAACATAGATCTAAAACAAGGGTGTCACCAAATCACAGAATGAAAGGGATTGGAAGGGATCTCTGGAGATCAATCCCTCTGCTAAAGCAGGTTCATCTAGAGCAGGTTGCCCACAACCACAGCCAGGCAGGTTTTGAGTAACTCCAGGAAAGGAGACTCCACAACCTCTCTGGGCAGCCTCACTGTGGCAGTGCTCTGTCACCTTCACAGTAATGAAGTTTCTCCTTATGTTTAAGTGGGACTTCCTGTATTTAAGTTTGTGCCCTTTTCCCTCTTTTCTATCACTGGGCACCACTGAAAAGACTCTGGACCCATTCTCTTGATGTTCACCTTTTAGATATTTATAAATATTAATATGATTCCCTCTCAGTCTTCTTCAGGCTAAACAGACCCAGGTCTCTCAGATTTTCCTCAGAAGAGAGACAGTCAAGTCCCCCAGTCATCTTTGTAGCCCTCTTCTGGACTCTCTCCAGTACTTTTTGGTCTGAGGTGAAAAGGGAAGATCAAGATACTCACTGTGCTATTAAGCCTTTTTTTTTTTTNGTAAGTTAACTTTCTTTGTTGTGGGTAGGTCTTGTAAGCGGCTCCTATGTGGAGGCAGAGATGAAATCTTTCTATTTCCAAGGTAATATCAGAAGAGAGTTAAATTTATAGTCTGAAAGTCAACAGTGAACTATTTTTTATTATTGTTCAATGGTTTAATACATTTTTAACAAAATCAATTTGCACTGAGGGGTGCAGAAAGTAAAATACCACACCTGTGGGGAAGAGCAGACAAGACAGGTGACCCCAAACTGACCAACGAGGTGTTCCAGCCCTTAGACAACATGTCCAGTAGAGAACACTCAGGGGTCCAGAAGGTCACTCTCTCTGGGTCGGAATCTCACTCTCTGGCACTTGCTCTCCAGGTCTTGCTCTCGGTCTCTGGCTCTTGTTCTTCTTCTCTTGGGGGGTTGTTCCCCCTCAGAGCACCAAGAAGGACTCTGTCCATTCTGCCTTCCATCCTGATCAGTGTGTTCCTGACCCCAGTGCCAGAATCCAGCTCCTGACCCCAGCTCCCAGCTGATGCGGGGCCCAGTCTGGGACTCTCCCTGTGCCAACTCCACAGCACCAGTGACGGTGATGAAATTACCATCAGGGGGGTTGGGTTTGCTACTGGTTTTGTAAATATTTGTATATATTCCATTATTACTATTTTCATTAAATTGTTCTAGTTTCCTTTTCTAATTACTAAGTCTCTCTCCCTTATTCCTTTCCTCTTCCCCTTTGGTGAGGGAGGGGTGTTAAAAGAGAGCATCTGTTGTCAGTCTGGGCTGCCCTGACCCTAAACCATGACAGTTAGAAAGGACTCAGAGATCATCGACCCCTCTGCCATTGGCAGGAACATATTTCAGTACATCAAGTTGATCAAAGATATTTCCAAGACTGTGTATTGATCGCAATCCCCTAGAAGTTTTGTTATGTGTGTATTCCCATGTAAACTGTGTTTACACTGTGGGAGAAAAGCTTGTTCCACATTAGAAGTGAACAGGCTGATCTATGTTAAAAACGCAGTGAAGATACCTTCAATTTTTATTTTAATTATCTCTAAACCTGAGTTTAAACTGCTAACTCAAAATAAAGCTCAAGTGTGGCATCTAAACTTCTATTTTAACCAAGTACATTTAGATGAAAATCACATAGCTTTTCCCTTTTATAAAATAACTCTACTACAATATCCCTAGCCTACACTGTAGGTGTGCCAACTTTGAAATATTTATGAAAATTATACCAGCTGAACTGCTTTTTTATTATGATGGGCATAATAGATTGTACTCATTACCATAAACGTATGCAAAAAATCTCCTTAGGTTAAAAAAAAGTTCCCCTTGATGATACATAGGTTTTGAAAATCTATTCAAAACCTAGCTTGATCTGTTTTAAATAGTGAAATTTTAAAAGGGCGTTTCATCTACTGTGTGTAATTGAAATAATATATAAGGTGAAGAGAAACATTAAATGTAAAGGGTCTTTGAAGAGCTGCACTGAAATCCTAAGGACACAATAATAAAGGGCACATACAGGGATGCTACCAAACCGTGACATGGTAGGTGAATAGTAGTTCATGCTGTTCACATTTCCTTTCTTTAATTACTTTGTTAGTTTAAACATGTGAATGAAAAAATAGTATTTTGAATATGTAAGTTCCATAAATCACCAAATATTTAAAAGAGGTAATAATACTTACATGAAAAATATGAAGGCTACAATATCAGATCATTACGCATAATGACTTCCAAAAGCTATTATGGAATTGTTTCTAGGGAGAATATTTAAAAGTCCGTGAAGAAGGTCAGATTGACAGTGCACAGTTTTCTTATTTCTCTGTCCTTGCACATAAATTTTCACATTTCAGGTCAGATCCCATGAGTGATCTAGGCAACCAAACTAAAAAAAACACAAATTACAGTCCTCAAATCTCCCATTCAACTGCTGCATAAACTGGAGTGCTAAAACAATGCCTCTAGATCTCTTTTATTTTGGCATATTTTCTAGGGACCTGATGTTTTCACTCCTTTTCTCAGAACTAACCCAGTGTTGACAGAGTTGAGGTTTTTGTCTGTTACCCAAGTCATGGGCATGTCCAGCTTTCATCTCTAAAGTAATTGTTCTCTTAATTGTTTTGTAATTGTGCAAAAACCTTGTAATACATCTAACCCCTGCAGGATCAAATGCATTAGAAAACAGTTATACTTTTGTATTTTGCAATCATTAGATATGTTTCTTATTGCCTCTTGTGCACAATGGAAAAGTGCTTGGCTCTGCCCTTTTTGCACCCTCACTTCAGGTATTTATACACATTGATAAAATCCCTCTTGAGCCTCCTCTTCTCCAGGATGAACAGTCCCATTCTCTCAGCCTTTCTTCAAAGGAGAGACACTCTAATCTTAATCCTCTTTGTGGCCCTTCACTGATCTCTGTTCTGTACATCCATGTTTCTCTGGTACTGTGGAGTCCAGAACTGGACACAGTACTCCAGGGACGGCCTCATCAATGCTGAGAAGAGGGAAAGGACCATCTCTTCCTCAACCTGCTGGCAGAACTTCTCCCAGTACCTTTACCATTAGTCTGCTTTGCTCCAGGGCTACACTGCTGACTTAATGCTAAATTTGGTGTTCACTGGGACCCCCAGGTTCATTTCTACCAAGCTGCTTTCCAGCTGAATGGGCTTCAGTATATACTGGAGCATGAGCTGGTGTATGTAATACTTACACCATCAAGGATGGTGCTTGAGTTTCCTACATCCTCAGAAAGTGCTCTCATCACTTGTGGATCATCACTGCAACCCCTTCTCACTAACTCCTTGGAGAAAGACCCCTGGGGCTCTTGAGTAAACCCAAATAATTACATAAAGATGACATTCTGGAATGCTTAGTCAATAGAGCATTTCTCATCAGTATTTGCTTGGTGAGTAAGTTTGTCTTGGGGACACACTGACCTTCTTGTGGACTTCAGGATCCATTGCAAATTTCATCGAACAGGTCCATCAGTGACACATATATAATGAATTTAAAGGTGCTAAAGTTATAAACCAGGCATAAAAACCTGTACAGCTGACAGAATATATCCAGTCGACTTCCTTAACCCCTGGATTCAGCACTGTAGGATGTGTTTTCACTGAAATCAGGGCAATTTTTCTTAGGTGGTGCAATGAGCAGAACTGGCACCAAGCAGCAGAATTCGTCACTGGGGGACTAAAGGAAGTGGAAGTGCCCCCCAGCTTTTGGTGAGTCTGGTGAATGGCCAAAAGAGTACTTCAGGGCTGGAAAAAAAAAATGTAAAGCCTATTTTCAAAAATAAACGCAGGTTTCATCACTATGGTGGTAGTTGAATATTTCTATTCATTTTATTTTAATGTCAGTATGCCTTGCCTTCCCTAAAATCCTTTGGATAGGCTTTAGGAAATCCTTTAGGAAAATGCATTTGCCCTTTAGCATCACCTGATACCTTTTCAGTAATCTTGTAGTGACCTTTCTCCCATTTAACTGGAATATTTAAACTGCCCAGACTACTGCGTTGATTTGCTAAGCAGGATTAGGGAAAGAAAAATAGCACTTAACCTTGTTTAGAGAAGTGACATATATTTCAGACTAAAGGATAAGGCTTGGTCTATAATAGATGTAGTCATGCTTGTACAAACTCAGTCTAGAGTTAAAAACAGTTCTCTCTCCTTAGAGTAATGTGTTTCTGTGCTTTAAAGTGCTATGTCCTCAGAGGACAGGAAGCATTCTCAGGGATTAACTGCTAAAGTGCTGTAAAAATAGCTGTACCAAAAATACAAGTAATTTTTAGGCATGCAGACCTATATTTAAACTACTGTATTTTTTATGATTCTTGAAAACAGAACTTGCAAGAAAAAAAATGCCTACTTTTACACAAAATCTAAGCATCATTTTAATTTTTGTTTAAGAAAAGCAAAAGTGGTTATTCTTATGTGTTGCTTCTAACTAAATATATGTTATATTCCATGAGATCTTCAATTTCATTTGTAGGTTTTTAAAGAAACAACCTGATTTTCAACTGTGATTTTAACTAATAAGCAAGCAGGTTGTTGAATAAGTAAATGAAAACACAGAAAGACAACTGTGTGTGAAAGGTATGAGATGTAGTCTTAGCAACATCAACACCTGACTACTCAACTTTCAACTTGTGTCACACGAGGACAAATATAAGTTTTTTATCTTTAAAAAAAAAAAAAAGAAAAAGAATTCTCACTACATTTACAAACATACACGCTCACATGCACACACACAAACACACACACATATATACAGGGACAGCTCTAATATTTGGGGCTCTTAAGGCACCTAATTTTGCATCAGCTCAGAAAAATGTGTTTCCCCTAATGATTTATAAGAACCATAAAACTTATCTCTTAAAATTCCTTTTGAGTACACAATCCCTCTTTCACACCTTCATGCACACAAACACATGCATAGTGTGTAAGCAGGAAGAAAGAATGAGACAAAAAAAGAATTAAGTTGCTTTACTAAGCTGAATTTCCAGTTCATCTATTTATAGTAACAGTAGGGCATAAGCTAAATAGCATTATACAGGTTTATGCAAATTGTATAGGATGAAAGCAGAGCCCAGGTGATGTGAAAATAAATATCACATTGAAGGCCACCAGAAATCTGTCTTAATGTTGAGCAGTGCTCTGACTAAAAGAATAGAAAACTCAGCACAATGTAAAGTTGTCTTTTTACTTTTCACACCTAATACTTGTTACCTTTAAAGAAGTGTATCTCCATCTTAAGGGTTTAAACTCAAAATAGATCCAGCAACATATGTGCTGTTAATTTGACCTAATTAGTTGTTGCTAGTTGCAGGACTTACATGAAGAATCTCATTACATAGATTAGATATAAAATAGAGTGAATCTTGATCCTTGGTGGAGATCAAGGGGAACAGCATTTTAATATCTGTTCTGGGTACTGTAGTCTTTGCAAGGGGTTGTTATAAGTGAATCACCAGTTCCTTCTGTCACTTAGCCTTCTGTAACAAAACAAAACAAAAGCTTATTTTTCTATTTGAAAAGCATCATTAGATTTTTATTTTAAATTCCACTGTTTTGAAGGATTGTTTTATTTGGTTTATAAAAAGAGCAAAGGACTGTATCTGTATTCACTGCAGTGATGAAGTGCAAATACTAAATGGTAGGGAACATGCTAGTTTTCTGTAGCATGCTTGAAACTACTGTTAGATTCATAGTTATCATCAGAAAACACTACAATTAGTATAAAAGAGCAATTTTTTCCTCCAGTAGGAACAGACTACAAATATATTAACTTTTGTTACTGCTGTTTAATTAATTTTGTCTGTGCACTTTTCACTCCTTGACAGGAGGCTCTGGATATGAAAATAAAACAGGCTTTTAGAACACTTTCTCAAGAAAAACACTCAAATGAAATCAATGTGGAGTTCTGCCCAAATCAGAAGTCCAGAAGGGATACTAGAGTCTGGCACTTGAAGAAGCTATTTACAGAACGGCTAATGAGTGCAAAGTCATGGAAAATCATAGCAGAGCACATCATGAATATTACCAAGAGTGAAAACTTGACAAAAGGAAAACATACATGGGATAAAAACCAACCAAATTAAACAAACAAAACAAATACAAAACAAATAAAAAAAAACCCAAACAAACAAAAACAAAAACATAAAAACTACAAACACAAAAATCTGTTTGCTAAACTTTCAGCTTATAAATAGTAATAATACCATATTTTAGCATAACTGATCTATGAATATGTGTGCAGTTGTCACGGTTTAGGGCCAGGGCAACCCCAGACTGATAACAGATGCTCTCTTCTAACCCCCCTCCCTCCCCAAAGGGAAAGAGAAAAGGAATAAGAGAGCATCTTAGTGGTTAGAAAAGGAAACTAGAACAATTTAATGAAAATAATAATAATGGAATACATACAAATATGCACAGAACCCAACCCCCTGATGGTAATTCCATCACCGTCACTGGTGCTGTGGAGCTGGCACAGGGAGAGTCCCAGCCTGGGCCCCGCAGCAGCTGGGAGCTGGGGTCAGGAGCTGGATTCTGGCACTGGGGTCAGGAACACACTGATCAGGATGGAAGGCAGAATGGACAGAGTCCTGCTTGGTGCTCTGAGGGGGAACAACCCCCCAAGAGAGGAAGAACACCAACAACCCGAGCTGAGAGCCTAGCCCACCAGCCAGCTTGCTCAGCCTGCCAGTTTAGCTTGCATGCCTAGCTTAGCCTGTGTGCTTGGAGACCCTCCAGATCCCCAAGCTTTCTCTACTGGCTATGATGTGTATGGGCTGGAACACCTCGTTGGTCAGTTTGGGGTCACCTGTCCTGTCTGCTCCTCCCTGCAGGTGTGGTTTTTCACTTTCTGCACCCCCAGTGTGATACACAAGTTCTAGCAGTGGCCTTGGTATCCTTGGTAGTAACTCTAACCATGAGGTGTTATCACTGCTAGAAGCAGCCACTGTCTGCACAGCAGGCTGCTGACTTCAGACAGGGCAGTGAGTTAGAAACCCTGAGCTGAAAAGTAAAATCACTGAACAGAATTTGTTCAGTTCTCACTCAAACCAGGACAGCAGTATAACTTAAACATGAAAAATTAGGAGACCAGGCCTGGTGAATATCAATTGCTATTTAATGTACACTTTCTTCCTCAACGAGGAAAAAAAGGAGGGTTCTCATAGTGAGCGACTATTGAAGGAAACAGAGGGGCCAATCTGCAGACCTGACCCAGCACACAGGGCAGTCTGCTGCCTCCACGGGGCTCGGGTTAAGGACATTAAAGGAAGGCTGCCTGGTCTGTTACACCCCTCTGACTATTTCCCTTTAATAGTTATCCAGGTGGGTAATGATGAGATTTCTGAGAGAAGCCCTAATGCAATTCAGAAGGACATCAGGGCGCTAGGTGGATTGGTTGAAGGTTCGGGTGCACAGGTAGTTTTCTCATCAGTCCCTCAAGTAGTGAGGAAAAATACAGATAGAGGGTGGAAAACACGTGTAATTAACACATGGCTGAATTGGCTATGCTATGCTCTTAACTTCGAAAACTGTAACATGAATATACAGAGGAACAGTGAACCTTCCTTGTGAAATATTAATGTTTATAATATCAGGGCTAATGTAGCTGTAATGAATATAAAATTTCCCTTGATTTCATAGAACAGGTTCAGAGCTGTTTAATGTCAAACACTGACAGTGCCCTGATGCTGGGCATTTGCATAACTCCTAAACTGAGAATTGAATGCTTGACATGGAAGCAAGAAGAATAAAAATATTTTCTTCTAAGTGGTCTCAATTTTTCTAAGTACATTTTATATAGATACGGGATTTTTAAGAATGCTGTGGTCAATCAGATTGCTGCATAATAGAAATGGCTGCCAAATCTATTAACTGGTTTGGGAAATCTTTATTGTGTTGCATGGCCAAGTACTGAGATGCTGGGAGAGAAGTGTTGAGTTTGATTTATTTTCTTTTTTTTTCTGAATGAATATGCAAAAGGAAACTTGTGGGAACTTGAAAATATTTTTATTTTTGCCTGAGAACAGATACAGCTTTATGCAATTGTGTTGTTTGTAAGATATCAACCGTGAAGTGTGCTCAGAAAAAGTCTGTTAACCAAGCTGACCAGGAAAGATAAAATAATACCTGTATTGAAACAAATAATCTAAAACAAATGCTTGGGCTATATCCGGGACATAGATGGGAATGTGATTCTGAAGATACTTATGTACTGTGAGATCTTCCTTACTCAAAGAAAAGAAGGCAAAAGGTTGTCAGTTGCTGCAGGCCAATGTGATGTTTAGTCACCACACTGCAGTGCAAAGATCCCAGGGCAGCCCTGACCCAGCTGCCTCCAGACCTGGTTCCTGCACAGCCCTGTAAATGCTGTTTGAAGCCTGAGCTGGTAAACCCTGACACAAGTGCAAGGCTCTGTAATGTGCAGCCACATAAGTAACTGTCCTGGTACCTCTGTATGGAGCTGCAATTCACCAGGAGGGTGTGCTGGAACATTCATAACCATCTGAGAGTAGCTGCTTTATACCCTTTTGCATGCTATTCTTCACTGAAAAAGAGTAGGTTCTCACTTAAATGTCTAAACTAAAATAATACAAATAGATGGTATGAGTGCTGTAACAATTTTTCAGGTGTTTTGTGATTTCTTGTTTTGCTGTTGGGTTTTTTAGTGTCCCTTCCAACACAAACCATTCTACTATTCTATATTCTATGATTCTCTGATGTATACCCCTTAGCAAATAGTTTTGAATGAGCTTTGAAACTTTTCCTGTGTCATTTCCATGCTCTTATCATCCACAAAATCATGAAAGAAAGATCTTGACATTTCCCTAAGGTGACAGGGAGGGTGCAGTAGAGAGAGAAGTATGGCCAGTTGGGCTGTGGCATTTGGGGAAGCTCCTGAGAACTGTGACTTACTAGACATCATAAAAGAAACAGTCAATAAATTCCTCATAAAAATGTACCAACCTCCTTTCCTTATATTTTGCCTATATAATAGTCTTTAGATGGCTCTAATTTTGGATGAAGGATAGATAAAATTGAGTTGATGCAGGCCTGATGGAGGAAATGAATGACTTGTTGAAAGGTGGAAGGTTCCAGCTAACCTGCTATAAATCCATGCTGGCTGAAGAGAACACTGCTGCTCACTGGAGAGGTTCATTAGTTCTAATATAGAAGTTCAGTGGGTCACAGAAGTCTCATGCTCTTCTGGAAGGCTTAGAATAGAAGACAGAGGTGAAGGATTCAAATGCACTTAATGCCTCTGCTCTCTGCTCAGCAGAAGACTGAAGAAAACCCATCCCCATTCTCTACTGGCAAATTAGACACTTCATTCATATTATTATTCAGTCAAATCTCCTAATTACTTCAGCAGGAGTCTTGTCTGACATGTGACTTGAAGTCAAGGCCTTTCATATAATTTTCTTCTCATCTGTTTTTTTTTTTCCCAAGATATTATACAATTAAATGGACTTCCATGCAAACAGAATTGTGATTAAAATAGACTGCATGCAAAACTGCTGTGTGGTCCAAAGGAAACTGAGGGAACAGAAGGGCTTGTTAGAAGTGAGAAGCTAAGGCACAGTTATGCCATTGAGTGATTAGTGTTACAGCCTAAATTTTTCCTTTAAGGAATTTATCTCTGTTCCTGGTGCCTTAGGCAATTGCATGTTTCTGAAAACTATATATATATATATATATATATATAGTTTTCAGAAACATGCAATTGCCTAAGGCACCAGGAACAGAGATAAATTCCTTAAAGGAAAAATTTNAGCAGTTATTAGGATGCTCATGAGATCCATTAAAACAATACTTCAGTAGCCTCACATAAATCTACTCATTATTTCTAGAAATAAGAAAGTACTGGAGTCCCCATACTCAGTGAAATCTGTATGTTTTGGAAAAGCATAATTTCACATTTTTCAAACTTTAGCTTTCTTCAAAATCTAAAAAAACCCAACAAACCCAAACATGTGAATATATTTCAGAGATCCAAGAGGAGGAAAACTGTTGAATTTTTTATGTTTAAACCTGTCCATTCCTACCATTTTCTGCAGGAACTTTTCTATCCTGCCCATATCACTACTTTTCTCTCACTGGACACTTTTCTGTGGTGGCATTAACAAGCTGTGTCTGCTAGAATGAGTCTGCAGAAATTTCTCAATAGTTTTATGCAGAGCCCTTACTCTTACTGTCAGAGGTGGTGAAAGAAAAAAGCTTTCTCTCCTTGGTCAGTTTATAGAGCGTGGCATTCTGTTACAAGTAGGCAGTACTAAATATGGATAAAAGATCTTTCCAGTCCTTACTCGCATAAAAATTAACCAAACACAAAAATTCTATTGACGCCAAACTTGATGATACTTACAATCTAAACTTACTTTACAATCTAAAACTGTCATGATTCGGAAATCTCTAGTTCTATGAGAAATATTGCTTCCAAAGATGACCTCCATCCAATGCATGAGGCAGTGTTTGAAACCACTGGAGGAGATACAAAAAGCAGGAGGTACAAAAAAGAGATACTGAACTTTACAAACTCATGTTCAGTAAACTAAAACAAGATGGACAGTGAAAAAATACATCATTATTAAATGGATAATCTATATGCACAAAGTAAATAAAAATAGATTTTCCAAAACTCTGAATAGCTCTAATCCAAGACTATTCCTAAGGTCATGTAGAGAGACTTCTGCCTAGTGTAACCTAGATCCATACAATGCCTAACTCTCCATAAATAAATGTTTTGCAATTCCAGTGATTCAAGCAATTGAGCCAGCTTGCCTCTTAGGAAAAGGCTGAAAAAAAAGATAGGTTTTGCAAGGCAAATGATGATAAATCTGGGCTCTAATCACCTTTTCCTGTCAATATTACATATATTCCCAGAGTAATCTCTGGTTACAAGTGCAAGGATATTCAACAGTTAGAGCTGGCTTGCCTCTGGCCAAAATCCAGAAATTTGAGGACATTATATATCAAAACTAACCATGTATCTTACTTAGAAATGAGCCAGAAATGCACTTCAGACCACAAAGTGTTGTTCAAAACTCACAAAACCCCAACCAGGCTGCTGTCATCTGCAGTGGGTAAATTTGGTCAGAAAATAAAGCAGTGTCAAGTGCATTCCAGCAGGTTTAGAGCTGGTTATTTGCTTTAATAAGATGCCTGTTTCAGATGAAGGTTCTGAGGTTCCTTCTTTATATTTGTGACATCAGGTGGTAAAAATCTGGCTCTTCATTATGCAGGTGAGGTGCTTGCCCTGTGCTGTGAAACAGCCTATAAAAGATGGAAGACTTTTCTTGATCAGTGTGTGTCATTTCCATATTCTTACAGTGTCTAAGGTGAAAGTTTCAACAGTTCACAGCTTCCCCTTGACCAAATAATAATGGGGATTTGTACATCTCATACATATGGGTCTTTTCTGCTGTGTGGATGTACAAACCAATGCATCCTGAGGTTCTAAGAAGCATGCAAATAATCCAAACCACGGGGTGGGTGCCTTGTAAGGAATTACCTTCCATTTTGCCAGCAGCAAGCTGAAAGCCAGAGGAAAGAAATGGTAACTGACAGCATGATTACTCTTTCAGTGGACTGTTCCTAGGGCTGGGCAGCTAGGTGCCACCTCTTATGCAGTGTGAGATGTGAAATATTAATTTATCCCTCAGGATATATATGCTCAGAAGAAATCTGAGGACAGGTGAAAACATTACAGTTTGTATTTGTCTAATATATGTGTGACTAAAGTGAATTTATGCACTAAAGTGGACAAGGAGATGAATTTTATTAGCTTTCCAAACACACCAGAGATGAAGCAAAAAAAGGAAGACTTTTTTTTTTTTTTGTTAAGTTCAATTTAATTTCAGCCAAACATCTCTTCCTTTTTCCAGCACTTGGGCCAGTAAATCCAATCCCTTTACTTTCATCATGAAGGAAGTTACAGAAATCTAAATAGTAGCTTTTTTTTTTTTTTCTTTTACAGTTCTATAGTGTTTGAGGGTCTAAATCACAGTCTAGGAAACCAGCATGAGTGGCATCACCTGAACACAAAGTAACAGTAACTGTCTCAAGTGTGAAATCTTTTGAATCCATAACACACAAACCCAGGCAATGTTGATTCACCTCCTAGTAAGGTCTGTAAAGGTTCTAAAGAACAACTGCATACTGAGTCTGGAGTGCTAAGGCTAACACAAAATACGAAAATATTATTTTTTTTTAAAGTATATTGTTTTAAACATATATATATGTATTAAAAAAAAATTTTTTTTAAGCTGTTTTGCTATCCAGAAGTGTTCTCAACATCATTCACAGATTATTAAAGAAACCTTCCCTACATGCTGCTGATCTTAAGGCTCCTCAACCCAAATCCAGAACCAGAATCTGAAAACACTGACACAAAAATCAGCAACTGGATCTTCAATTTACTCATGATAGCAGGGTTCTGCTCTGATCCTAGAAAGTATTCCTGCACTACCTTTGAAAAGTCAAAAGCTCATAACCTATTGAAGTCTCCCATTCTGACATTTTCCATGTCCTGACTCTTACAAATGCTGGATTCAAAGCAAAAAGAAACACTGGAATATTTTCTTTATTTTTTTTTGTGAGCTTGGAATCAGTCTCATAATCCCCAAACTACATGAAATGGTCACAAAAACGAATATTGTGTTGTACTTTGGTGGCAATCTGGTAACAGCAGTATGTTGTAGCAGCATTAAAGACAATGTTTCTTTCAAAAACAACACATGGACTCAAGTTTTTGATAAGGCACCGTGTGCAATTGTGCTTAGGGTGGTAACTTGTGTCAGAAGGATAGCCTGATAGACAGCACTGACTGATTGGATTCCCAGACAGGCAGAAGTGCACACAGAAACTTGGCCTTGAAGATTTTCTCATTCACTAGTTTTTTCCAACTGCTTCACCATCCAGAAGGCAAAACGAGTAAAATCAGCACGTTTATGTAGGCGGATAAGGTTTTCTCAAAGGAATCAGGCTTCACCGATTTTTTTTCCCCATTTTTGTATATATATACGTATATTTACAGGTGCTTCTACGTCTTTATATCTAGATCCTGAATATTTGTACATATTTAAACAGGAGAGCAGCAGCCGCAGCGGCCTGTGCAGCTGGAAAGCCGGAGGACCGGGGGCCGTGGGTGGGGAGGGGCGAGGTGCTGCGCAGGGCGCGGGCGGTGCCCCCGCGGTTCCCGGGCGCCGAACCCCGGCGCGGAACGTGTCCGGCTGCCGGAGAGAGCGGCGCGCAGGCGCCTCGCACCGCCCAGCCCCGGCGAGATGCTGTCGGACGCGGAAAGGTGTTCGCTCTGCCTTTCCCTGCCTTCGGCTTCTCTGCCCACTTTTTCTCCTCCCAGTCCCCTAGCTGGGTTGAGGGTGTTTATTTATTATTGTGTGTGTGTGTGTGGCGGGGGCGTTCTTTTTTTGTCGTTACTGTTTGGGTTTTATTAAAATGTTGCCCAATCCTCCAGAAGCGCGTTTGCCACAAGCTCTCGGTAGCTCCTGCTCCTCCAATTAGCGGTATCTGTAGGGAGACTCGCCTGTTGATTATTCCTCGTTCCCCTTCTCTCCGCTTCCACCCCTCCCTCCGCTTGATTTCAAACCTTTGCATGATGGCTTGGTGTCATTAGGAGATTAACATCCCTGGAGCACCAGGGGAGGGGAAGGAGGAGAGGAGGAGGAAGAGGAGGAGGAGGAGGAGAAGAAGAAGGAGGAGGAGGAAGAGGGTGGAAGGGAGAGAAAGACAGGCAGGAAGGTTAGCATATTAACACGAGTGAGGCTGTTCTCCCTCTGTCCCAGCCATCCTCGGCTCCTTCGTGTCAGCGGAGGGGGGCGTTCGGCGGCGCCGCGGGTTGCGGGCGGCTGGCGGGCTGCGCNCACAAGAGACTGGTTACAGTGTTTATGTCAAACAGTAGGTAAGCAGTGGACTGTTCCTAGGGCTGGGCAGCTAGGTGCCACCTCTTATGCAGTGTGAGATGTGAAATATTAATTTATCCCTCAGGATATATATGCTCAGAAGAAATCTGAGGACAGGTGAAAACATTACAGTTTGTATTTGTCTAATATATGTGTGACTAAAGTGAATTTATGCACTAAAGTGGACAAGGAGATGAATTTTATTAGCTTTCCAAACACACCAGAGATGAAGCAAAAAAAGGAAGACTTTTTTTTTTTTTTGTTAAGTTCAATTTAATTTCAGCCAAACATCTCTTCCTTTTTCCAGCACTTGGGCCAGTAAATCCAATCCCTTTACTTTCATCATGAAGGAAGTTACAGAAATCTAAATAGTAGCTTTTTTTTTTTTTTCTTTTACAGTTCTATAGTGTTTGAGGGTCTAAATCACAGTCTAGGAAACCAGCATGAGTGGCATCACCTGAACACAAAGTAACAGTAACTGTCTCAAGTGTGAAATCTTTTGAATCCATAACACACAAACCCAGGCAATGTTGATTCACCTCCTAGTAAGGTCTGTAAAGGTTCTAAAGAACAACTGCATACTGAGTCTGGAGTGCTAAGGCTAACACAAAATACGAAAATATTATTTTTTTTTAAAGTATATTGTTTTAAACATATATATATGTATTAAAAAAAAATTTTTTTTAAGCTGTTTTGCTATCCAGAAGTGTTCTCAACATCATTCACAGATTATTAAAGAAACCTTCCCTACATGCTGCTGATCTTAAGGCTCCTCAACCCAAATCCAGAACCAGAATCTGAAAACACTGACACAAAAATCAGCAACTGGATCTTCAATTTACTCATGATAGCAGGGTTCTGCTCTGATCCTAGAAAGTATTCCTGCACTACCTTTGAAAAGTCAAAAGCTCATAACCTATTGAAGTCTCCCATTCTGACATTTTCCATGTCCTGACTCTTACAAATGCTGGATTCAAAGCAAAAAGANCCCAGGCAATGTTGATTCACCTCCTAGTAAGGTCTGTAAAGGTTCTAAAGAACAACTGCATACTGAGTCTGGAGTGCTAAGGCTAACACAAAATACGAAAATATTATTTTTTTTTAAAGTATATTGTTTTAAACATATATATATGTATTAAAAAAAAATTTTTTTTAAGCTGTTTTGCTATCCAGAAGTGTTCTCAACATCATTCACAGATTATTAAAGAAACCTTCCCTACATGCTGCTGATCTTAAGGCTCCTCAACCCAAATCCAGAACCAGAATCTGAAAACACTGACACAAAAATCAGCAACTGGATCTTCAATTTACTCATGATAGCAGGGTTCTGCTCTGATCCTAGAAAGTATTCCTGCACTACCTTTGAAAAGTCAAAAGCTCATAACCTATTGAAGTCTCCCATTCTGACATTTTCCATGTCCTGACTCTTACAAATGCTGGATTCAAAGCAAAAAGAAACACTGGAATATTTTCTTTATTTTTTTTTGTGAGCTTGGAATCAGTCTCATAATCCCCAAACTACATGAAATGGTCACAAAAACGAATATTGTGTTGTACTTTGGTGGCAATCTGGTAACAGCAGTATGTTGTAGCAGCATTAAAGACAATGTTTCTTTCAAAAACAACACATGGACTCAAGTTTTTGATAAGGCACCGTGTGCAATTGTGCTTAGGGTGGTAACTTGTGTCAGAAGGATAGCCTGATAGACAGCACTGACTGATTGGATTCCCAGACAGGCAGAAGTGCACACAGAAACTTGGCCTTGAAGATTTTCTCATTCACTAGTTTTTTCCAACTGCTTCACCATCCAGAAGGCAAAACGAGTAAAATCAGCACGTTTATGTAGGCGGATAAGGTTTTCTCAAAGGAATCAGGCTTCACCGATTTTTTTTCCCCATTTTTGTATATATATACGTATATTTACAGGTGCTTCTACGTCTTTATATCTAGATCCTGAATATTTGTACATATTTAAACAGGAGAGCAGCAGCCGCAGCGGCCTGTGCAGCTGGAAAGCCGGAGGACCGGGGGCCGTGGGTGGGGAGGGGCGAGGTGCTGCGCAGGGCGCGGGCGGTGCCCCCGCGGTTCCCGGGCGCCGAACCCCGGCGCGGAACGTGTCCGGCTGCCGGAGAGAGCGGCGCGCAGGCGCCTCGCACCGCCCAGCCCCGGCGAGATGCTGTCGGACGCGGAAAGGTGTTCGCTCTGCCTTTCCCTGCCTTCGGCTTCTCTGCCCACTTTTTCTCCTCCCAGTCCCCTAGCTGGGTTGAGGGTGTTTATTTATTATTGTGTGTGTGTGTG
>VYZU01052250.1:0-10105 GCA_013401355.1 Ceyx cyanopectus
AAAATATCTCCACCCAACAAAACAAACATAAAACAACACACTCTTGACTTCACACTGATCAAGAAAATGTTCTGTAAAAAGCTGTTGGGAGATGTGTTGAGTAATGTTCTGAATCAAATAGAATGTTCAATATCTGAGGTGGCTGTTAGATTTCCTCATATTATTTGGAAAAGAACAAAAAGTTGATTAAGATTCCTTATCACTCTTCTCAAACTGTTAATACAGCAGTTTCCCTACTGTGCAGGATAAGTTTTTATCTGTATTAAATCAAAATGCACTGCAGTAATCATACTTCTGTAATTGACAGGCAGGCCCAAGAGCATGTTTTTTCAGTGAGCACTCATTCCATCATTCTGTTATTCATAGTAACAGAATCCTTCTGAAAGGTCCATAATTAGTGATGAAATATTTTTTTTTCATCCTGAATCTTTCCTTGTTAAATTGCTACTGATTGGACAGGTCTTACTATGCTTAAAAGAAGTGATAAAATATTAAGTCTTCAGCCCAGTAGAATTTTTCTGATGATATCCAAAGTCTTGCAAACTAGCCCATTTTTATGGAAAGGCAAATCTCCATCTCGTAGGTCTGTGTTACAGATCATACTGTTTCCTATGGCACTGATGCTGATCTAGAGCTGCTCAGCAGGAGGCCAAGGGCCACCAGAGCCCTTGTGCTCATCTCTGAGTACCATGAGGCTTTAGATATCGGGGACAGCTGTTATGTGCAGCAGGCAAGGCCATTCTTCCCAGAATTCTGGAATAAAAGTGTTTCTTTGCTTAACAAGTTATTGCCCATCTGTTGTGATCCACGGGGCTACGTTGTTCAGACATGGTAAACTGGAAAAGAAAAGCTTAGAAAGGTCTCGTAGCCTTGAAATGGGACTAGAGGTTTCCTGGCAACATTGACCTTGTTTTGAATTGCTGCTCAGAACATACACCCATAGAATCTTTTTCCTGGAGCCTGCTCATGATGGAAATAGCATCGTTTATGCAGCTTTAATGAATTCTCCCTGAAGCTTGTTTCCTTGAAGGTGATCCCTTCATCTGCATTACAAATGCTGAAAGACTTAATACACTACAGAAGGATAACCTGTGACANTTAAACTAAGAGGGAGAGTTAGACTAGATAGAAGGAAGACATTTTTGATGCTCAGGTTGGTGAGACCCTGGCCTAGGTTGCTCAGAGAGGTGGTCTATGCCCTGTCCCTGGAAACACTCCAGGTGGAGTTGGATGAGGCTCTGAACAACCTGTTCTAGTTGCAGATGTCTCTGCTTACTGCAGGGGGGTTGGATTAGAGGGCTTTGAAAGGTCCCTTCCAGCCCAAACCATTCAATGACTCTATGAATGGTACCTCCTTTCACACAGCCTGCAGGGCAAAGGTAAGTAAATGCTCTTTCTTGCCATTACAAGTCAGAATCAGCTTTGAGTTGTTGCCTTTGGCTGCTTCTTCGGCATGACCAGTTTGGGTTTGTGGAAGTTGGAATGCACAAGAATGGCTGGGTTAACCTTATGCAGTTCCCTCATCGTAAGAGGTAAAACTCTCCCCTTTCCCCCCTTGCAAGCTCTGTGTGCTTCAAGGAGTAGGTGTAATAGCCAGAGGGCTCTGAAGTGAGAGATCCTGCAGACTGGGAACCTGCTGCTGTAGAGATGAAGTGTTCTGTTTCTCAATGTACCCAATAAAACCATCACAGGATTGACTGTGCCCATCATCCCTTCTGTGGTACTGAAACAGCTGTGCTATTAGTTAGCTGCTGTGCCTTTGCACTACCAGATCTTGCTGTCTTTTCTCCTGTGTGTCCATGGACTAGTGTTACATGTGTAGTTTGGCAGCAGGCAGGAGAGGCTGGTGAGCTGATTGCTCCATGCTCCTACAGGCTTTAGGGTGGAAGAGATGGATGTGGATATGCTGTAACAACTGCAGACCTCTTGGATTAAGAAGTACACCTGGGGGTTTGTCCAGTCGTTATTTGGGAGGTGAAGTAAAGACAGGAGACAATGATGTGGTGCCAGGTTTGAAGGCTCTGTTATCTGCCAGTCCTTAAAGTTGCTGAATCTTGCTATGTCAAATGCTTTATGTTCACTAAAATCAAACTGAGCACCTTTCTATGCTGGCAGGTAAATACTTATTTTGCTTTGTAACACTGAACACACGNTCTTTGGTTCAAGGTCTGTTATGGTGGTACCTGTTTCTCCTGGCATCTGTTTGCAATGGAATTACAGTGTGTGCTGCTAATAGCAAAATCATTTCTGCTGCTGTCGACTGTAGCAATCCTAAAGATGTGTTTTTCCTTATTTCCTCCTGGGAATGAAGTTCCTGGGGTCAGGAAGAAGACAAACATGTTTTTCTGTGACATGTGGGTTCATATTCAGTTCTACTCAAAATGAAATACTGAAACTAACCAGAGATGAGAGGAGATGTCTTGGAGAAAATAGTATGGCATTTATCACACTGTCGATATAACTTAGCTATACAAATGCAATATATTCAGTTTAAAATAAAGTACAGTATCAGAGAGTATATTGTAGATATTGTAGCTTTTCTTCTTTTAAGGTCTACCTTAAAAGAAATAATGCAATATATTGCCAGATTTTATTTTTTTTTTATCTTTCCCCTTGATTCCTCAGTGACAGTATCACTTCTTTTGTTTGAGTCTAAAGGAAAAAGTAATCCAGAGCCCAGCACATGCTTACAGCATAAGCAGAAACATTATATATTGATCTAGTCTTCTGGCTTTTGAANTTACAAATGCTGAAAGACTTAATACACTACAGAAGGATAACCTGTGACAGGTGTAGCTTTCTTTCTTGAGGCAAGTTCTGTGCTCAAAGCAAGGCTTAATCAAATGCATTGATTTTAGTACTGCTCTGTGAAGAGATGGTTCAATCTTTTCCTCTTGTAAAGAAAGAAATCAGAATGTTCTTTAAGATGTGGTTACAGTAGACTCGTAGCTGTAGTACAGCTCCTAAAAGAAAATTAGTTCTTGTGGCTTGCAAGATGATGCTTTTCAGATGGAGTATGATTATTTAACATGGACTTTAGTCATGCTGTTAGAAAGCTTGGCTTTCACTGAGTGCTTTGTATTCTGGTGGGAGTGACACCTCTAAATAGGTGAGGAGGTATTACTTGGCTCACAGCCCTGCGGGGGAATGTGAGGCTGTGAAACTAGTAAAGTCCTGTCCACTTTCAGATTCTCACAGTAAGACTGCAGTTCTGCTTTTGACTGTTTCTCTACCTCACTAGCTAAAGCAAAATTTTGCATCCTGAATATGAGTTTTGGACAAATGGTTTTAAAACTGTTGATTCTACTTCCTATGTAATAATGTTTTAGTAGAGTTATGGCAATGTTCTATTCATTGACCAAATCAAGTATTTGGAAAAGCTTGAAGTTACTGCAGGGTAGTTGTGTGCCTCAGTCTCTATAATATGCCTTCATGGTTATGGACAATATTTAATTTTGAAAATGATTACTTTCATGAGTCAGACAGAAAACTGGTCCCAAAGCTGCTTTTGGAAGCAGCTTTACTTTGTGCTCTTTCNACAGTATCACTTCTTTTGTTTGAGTCTAAAGGAAAAAGTAATCCAGAGCCCAGCACATGCTTACAGCATAAGCAGAAACATTATATATTGATCTAGTCTTCTGGCTTTTGAAGAATGCTTAATGAAAATCTAATGCTTTATTTCTGACTGTAAGTAGTGGTGGCTTTTGTTTGGCATTTTCTTTTGTTTTCAGCAGTGTGTTCATTCAGCCCTGCAAACCATTTACTCATTCCCTGAGTAAAATTGACCATCTCTGAATAACCCTTTCGAATTTACTTGAGTAAATCTAAATCTGAAGTTTCAAGGCTAAGCAGTTGCAAATCTTTTTACCTTTGGGGACCCTAAAGATCAAGAAGGGATGGTGTTCAAAGGTGTTCAGCTTGGGAGAGCAGGTACCCTTCCAGCCAGGGTTCAGATGATGTAATTATTCTAGTCACAAGAAAAGGAAGAAAAATAAGATGTTAAAAATCCAGTTGTCTCGACTATATTTGAAAACTTAATAGTACAAGAAATTACATGTAACATTTTTCAACTGTTGTATGTTCTGCAAGACATAATTTTCTGGAAACTGAGTGTGGGAAGGTGTCAGTTAAACAGTTTATTCTTTTTTTATTTTTTTTANGAGTGACACCTCTAAATAGGTGAGGAGGTATTACTTGGCTCACAGCCCTGCGGGGGAATGTGAGGCTGTGAAACTAGTAAAGTCCTGTCCACTTTCAGATTCTCACAGTAAGACTGCAGTTCTGCTTTTGACTGTTTCTCTACCTCACTAGCTAAAGCAAAATTTTGCATCCTGAATATGAGTTTTGGACAAATGGTTTTAAAACTGTTGATTCTACTTCCTATGTAATAATGTTTTAGTAGAGTTATGGCAATGTTCTATTCATTGACCAAATCAAGTATTTGGAAAAGCTTGAAGTTACTGCAGGGTAGTTGTGTGCCTCAGTCTCTATAATATGCCTTCATGGTTATGGACAATATTTAATTTTGAAAATGATTACTTTCATGAGTCAGACAGAAAACTGGTCCCAAAGCTGCTTTTGGAAGCAGCTTTACTTTGTGCTCTTTCGCTTCTGAGTATAGCTCTAAGTGTAAACAATAAATCAGATGACATAAGACATTCAGCTTGTTTATTAGGATTTTAGGAGGGGGGGAATAAGAGAATTAAACAGTTCCTGCTGGGGTGAACTAGAGACTTGCTAAAAATCTGGATGAGGAAAAGCTCTTGAGCTGTGCTGCTGATGCTGTGCTGCTTCTGTGCTCTAAGACCCTGCTCTCACCTAAAGGAACAAGAGACTTGCTGGCTGGGAACAGGAATCTCTCATGCTCCCCACTCGAGTGGCTTCTCTGTCTCTGCTTTACTTGGAGTTCCTCAAAATTGTGATATCCCTCTAAACAGCTTTCACTTGTTCTGAGCTGGTAACTCTCCACCAAGAATGTTGAAAACTTGCCAACCAGCTCAAAAACTGAAAGTCAAGATGCTTTGTCATTTAGCAGCTTTGTCTGTTTATGGGAGGATGGTGGTGACTGACTGTTGGATTTGCAAAGCAGAAGATAATAAGTCATCTTGGTAACATGAATGGAGATGCACCTGGAGTACTGTGTTTGGCTCTGAGGGTGATTTTAACAGTCACTTTGACTTGCACTCTCCTTTAAGTCTTAAGTACTGGGATTTTTGTTTTTCTTTGCATTTGGTCTTTGGTTCAAGGTCTGTTATGGTGGTACCTGTTTCTCCTGGCATCTGTTTGCAATGGAATTACAGTGTGTGCTGCTAATAGCAAAATCATTTCTGCTGCTGTCGACTGTAGCAATCCTAAAGATGTGTTTTTCCTTATTTCCTCCTGGGAATGAAGTTCCTGGGGTCAGGAAGAAGACAAACATGTTTTTCTGTGACATGTGGGTTCATATTCAGTTCTACTCAAAATGAAATACTGAAACTAACCAGAGATGAGAGGAGATGTCTTGGAGAAAATAGTATGGCATTTATCANAACTGGGGAAGATTCTTTATTTCCAATAGAACTGCCATTGTCCTTGATTTTAAGGAGTCCGCTTCAGTGCCAGTGTATTGTCATTAAAATGCTTCGTATTGATCATAATTTATTCACATCCCTGTTAAGAACATGAGAATATGGCATGGAAAGAGTGTGTAGAGGCTTTGCTTTGCTCTGGAATCTTCTGCTTTGTCTTGTGTGTTTGATTCACATTGTTGTTGTATTTAAGATTTCTGTAGCACTGAGACTGGATTGTTTTGGAGTGAGGAAGGAAAAGAATTGAGCAACTGGTTGTGTGTTTTCTTCTGGATTTTGTTTCTTCGTGAAATGCTGCGAGTGTAGAGTTTGTGTTTCCTCAGATGAGGAAACCTTATCAATATGAATGGCATCAAATTATTTACATTCAAAATGTTGGGGGGCCGGGGAGAGCCCTTGTTCCAATTTTGAATGGTAAGATTATCTCACCTGGAGAAAAATTAACCCTTTAAGAGCCTCTGTAGCTTAGTACATATTATCCCTGATTTTTGCACTTTAATGAAATACAGACAAATGTGGCATTTAAAATCTTTTAATTACTTTTATTTCCAAACTGTAGCCCTATCTAAGTGGTGCCTAATAAACCTAGGGATTAGATTCCTAAACATGCTTATGACCCTTTCAGCTAAAGAGTGAGAAAAGGTTAAAAAAAAAAAAAAGTTATGAGCTAATCTGCTTCTAGAACAATATCAGAGGCCAGTGCTTTGCACTTGCAAATATGCAACATAAATCTTTGCTACTGCATTAGTAAGGGAAGTACAACAAGCCTTATAAAAAACTAACTGAAAGGCAAAAGGCAAGAATGCAGGGGATGTTCTGCCATTTTTAGGCTGTCTGGCTTCTCAATTCTGTAAGTCATGATGACGTAAGTATTTGTGTATTATTTTACAGGTCTGAAGGTGAAAGTTCAAGAAGCATCAGGTATGTTTACGTTGTATTCTTTCTGTCTTGATGTCTTTGGTCTAAGAAAATATTAAACAAGCATAACTTTATTTAAAAGCACTATATAGAAAGAGTTTTTTTTGTTGTTTTAAATTTGTTTCTTATTGGTTCTGCTTAGCATGCCATTTGTATTTTGAATAATGGATCTTCTTCCTGGGATAAGGTCAGTAATAGATAACGTGACACTACGTGAATCTATCACCATTAAGAGTTATATATTAGTTTTGATAAGTGCAAAATATTATTTATAGTTATTTTTCAGTGTTTTCAGTCAAAATGAGTACTCAATAGTGATTTGTGTTGGCAAAGCTGGTTTTGGGGGGGCAACATCTGTGTTGGGGAGAAATCCATGGCCTTTTTAGTAGTCCCCTTCACTTGACAGCAGGATCCTTCATAGGCTTATTATTACAATACTCGTGCACTTGGAAGATTCAGTTAATTTAGAGAATTTAATGTAGTTAAAAGAAACTTTTAACTTAGTAATTTAGTATTTTATACTTGTTCCCTCAAGGGTTTTTTGTAAACCTAACTGAAAACGTGGCTGTATGAGTCAAACTTGTAACAGTGCTCTGCACAGGACTGAAACTTTAAAATTGCATACTTGAATCTGAAAGTGTTCATTCATTAGAATTTTACATTCATTAGAATATTCATTAGAATAATCTTCACATTCATTAGAATATTACAATTAAGCACATGCCTAGGTTCCTAAGGAATGTGACCACTGATCAATATAAGGTCCAAAATATTTGCTGTGGGTTCATGATAATGCCCTGCAGCTTGTTTTGGGGATTATCAGGACTTTGTATCTGAAGTTGCTGTATTTTATTTCTTAAACAAGCAAAGCCAGGACCTTCAATTGCAGAATTACAAATGCAGTTCTTAACCCCAGGTATGCAGACTATCCACAAAACCAGGTGAACTGCAAAGTACTCAATCTGATACTCAAAAACCAGAAGGCTGTAGGAGGTGATAAAAAGTTTGGGTTTTTTTGAATGCTTTTTTTAATAACAGAAATCAAGATCATTATGGTATCAGAACGGTTCAAGACATTGATGGTGATGTTGGTAGCATATATTTAATATACAGTAACTGAAACTGAACAAAATCACAAGTTGCTGTAGTTCAGACTGTAGTAAGATGCCTAGGTTTTACTCCTGGTTTTTTGTTTATTTAACTCCCAGTAGGGTTGCCAATATGCTGGTGAGCTGTGGAAGGATTAATGCTGATCAGCTAAGGCAAACTAAAAATAACTCCACTTGCATGTGAATTTCCAGAACTGTGACTGAGGTCATATGCCAGCCTGTAGCAGTCATTATGTTTTCACCTGCCAAGTCTCTGGTGGGATGTGGTTGCCCAGGTTGGGGTGGGGGTGGTATTGCTGCTGCTGCTGCCCTCTGGAAAAAGTTGAGTTCATCTATTAGTGACCATATTCCCAGGTATTTATGGTGTATAGGCATAGCTGAAAATCAGCTATGTCAGCTCTGGTTTGGGTGCTATCTGAAAATTAAACATGAATAGAACTCTAGCTGTATCCCCAGCATGCATCTTGATGAACTAGGATGAAATCATTGCTGGAGATGGGGAGTGGGTGTTACTTGTCTGATAGGCAACGGGACTGGGCTGCAAGACTGATGGACATAATATTTGTATGGCTGGCCAGAAATATTCCACACCTTAGAGGAAGGTTCTGCTCAGGCTTGGTGCACCTATAGAAACTGGTCCTCATGATCTTAAAGGTCTTTTCCAACCAAAAATGATTCCCCAATACTGCTCAGTATGACAGTGCTGTGGAATTTCTGTGCGTTTCTCCTGTGCCCAGACTTCAGGGTTGTGATGGTGAAAATCACCAGCATGTGTTCTCTACAGAAACCTGCAGGCAGTCAGCAGGAGTCTTGGAGCACTGATACAATCTTCTGTTTTGAGGCTGAGCAGTGAATTAATTCTGATATTCAGCATGAAGTCAAGTTACTCCAAGATAGTTCCAGACTTTCACGGTAGCCTAAAATGAGGCTAACAGATGAATGCAGTAGCAGGCAGCTCGAGCAGATGGCAGAGCCATCCTCCTGAAATGCTCTTTCAGTCCAACTTTTCCATCCTCCCTCTTAACTGGGTTTCTTCAGAGCAGAGGTGACGTGTCACTGAGAATGTGCTTTTGTGTTTCTGCCTGCGTAAAATCCTGCTCAGCTTTTGTCTTGTCTCGGGCAAAAGCTCCCTTAGCTCTTTGTCTAGGTAGCTTCTTACATCAGGGTTAATTTAGCTCATGCTGTTTTCCTTTCTTTCTGGCAAATGAAGAGGAAATGGAATAGTCTCAAATTAAATGATAAGTTCAGCCTAGGGAATAGTGCTAAAACTCTGAATAGAAGAAATCTTCGTTCCTGCTCACAGAAGAATCAGGAAAATGCTGGCAAATCAGTACCCTGCCCGAACCTCACCCTGCAGGTGAGAAGTCAGGAATAAAAGGTGCTTTATCAGCATTTAACTGGACAGACACTATATTGTCTGGCATCGGTTCATGGTTTATGTTTGCAGATAGTAAGCAAAGGTATCAATTAGGACTGTGCTGTTTGACTCTCACTAACATTAGCAGTTAAAGTAAAACAACCTCTCTAAATTCTGAGACACAAACTTTTTTTTTTTTCCTTCCTTTCTGCTAAAAGGTTTCTTTGAGATCAGATAAATTCTACTTTGGCATGCAATTCTGTCACTATCAAGATGTGTTCACGATTTAGTGGCTTACAACACAGAAGCAAGATCTTTCTCACACATTCAGTGCTGTGTAGGTCTGAGGTGGACCAGTGCTGTAATTGCTTCTGGTTTTGTGTTTCTAGCAGATATGGCGCAAGAGAGAAATCAGTCATGGGAATTTGGTGCTGCTCTGACCCAGCCTGGAGTGCCATGGCTTTGACTTGACTTGCAGAGTAGGTCTGCTTTGAACCAGACTTGTCCTTCTTCCTACTCCCATTTCTGTGAAACCATTGTCATCCACTTTTAAATTCATTTAGGAGGATCTTAACAGTTGACTGAGCAGCAGCAAAGAATGAGGATTCAGAAAGGATGTGAATATATCTCTTGTGGCTTTTTTGTTTTTGCTTGTTTTGTCCCTGTCTTTTCCTCCACTCTCCCCATGGATGCTGTGATACACAGCAGGGTTGGGCAGTCCCTAGGAGTCTGCTGCTAAACACACCTCTGTGCCTGGGGCTGGGAATCATTGGGTTCAGGTGAGCCTCTTTCACATGAGTAAAAATCAGGCTTCTGACCAAGAGATTTGTTTTGGAATAGCTGGATTTCTTTTCATACTGGAATGCAATGACAAATAGCCAGTATAAGTGATGCCCTGGAACTTTATACTGTTGCTCACTTGCAAAAGTTATTGCTGTGGTGGATTTGTTTTCAGTAGCTTTATAGTTCATCATTGTGATGAAAACTTATGCAAAAAAAAAGTGTTTCAAAGTGCTCTGAGATGCAGTAATCACTGATTGGAGACAAGGCTGATGCAGAAAAGCAATAAGATTTGAGGTAATACACTGAAACAATTAAAAATCATCTTGATATTCCCCCCCTCCCCACCCATTGGCTTTCTCAAGGTGACAAAG
>VYZU01052251.1:0-17221 GCA_013401355.1 Ceyx cyanopectus
TGTGTGTGTGTCGTGTCTGTCTGAGCCTACACCACCCAATAACTCACGGAGACACAAGCCCCAAGTCTGGATGCTCTTCGTGGTACAGCAGAATGTCCAGCTGCCTGAAGCACATTCCTATGTAAGGAGACACACTGTGAACGTGACCCATGATCTCAAAACCATTGCATGACTCATGGAGGCCCTTTTATTCCTCCGAGATCCAGACAGCTGAGGAGAATGGAAAAGACCCAGGAGCTGGCTGAAGCACCGTGGTGGATCTCTGAAGATGCAGAGAACAACACCCAGCAACTATAAGCAGCCAAATCTATCCAGTGAAGGGGGGGAAACAGGGAGAAACTGCTAGAAACCCATCAAACTCCAGGAAAGCCAAGAAGAAAAACATGAATCTGAGGAAGGTACTGCTAAAAACCTCTCTTGGAATCCTTGTGTCCTGCTGGGGGTTCTAACGCCACGCGATGCAGCCAGGAACTGCAGGCTGCCAGCTAGGGAAAAAAAACAGCAAACGTGAGGGAGAGGCTGGAGTTTGTTCCCTGGATCCTGCTGAGCCACGCAGATGCCAGATTTTCTGTTTTAAGGAGAGCTTGGTGTGTTTCAATGTGTGCTGGTGATTTCATGTGAGGGTCTATAAATAACACAGAAAGAAGGTGCTCTGTGAGGGCACTATTTTTAATTAAGGGTTTTTTGTAAATTATAAGAGCAGGGGAAATTTGAAATGGGCTTTCCAGCAACGTTGCAGAATTTGCTTCATGAGCCATTTTTAATTAAAGAGCAAATTTCTGCCCAGGATGTCATGGAGCCACGTCTATAATGCTGTATCCATAAAACCAGCAGAGGTTTACTGAGATACTGAACAGCACCTTTTGCTTTCCTCAGATGCACCTAGGTTGCCTCTATTTGGCTTGCAATGAAAAATGAGCATTTTGAAGGGAATACACATTTGAACCAGTGCAAGTTTTGTAGGAAACAACAGCAAAAGATCTCAGTAAAAGCCTCTGAGCCCCCAGAACAGGCTGGGGCAAAGCAACTTCCCCTGGAGCAACTTGAGGCTGGTTCATGTTGTTCTGTCACCCTCCTGTCAGGAGCTGTCAGAGCCAGAAGGTCTCCCCTGAGCCTCCTTCTCTCCAGGCTCAACCAGCCCAGGTCCCTCAGCTGCTCCTCCCCACACTCCTGCTCCAGACCCTTCCCCAGCTCCATTGCCCTTCCCTGGCCACGCTCCAGCCCCTCAAGGTCCTGCTGGTAGCAAGGGGTCAGAAACTGACCCCATGATTCAAAGTGCAGCCTCTCCAGTGCTCAGTACAGAGTAGGACATATCATCAAGTACAGAAAACTCTGGAGCCCCTCAAGTCACCTGGATTCTCTCTGAAGCCCCTTAAGTCTCCTGGACCCTGCACTCAAGCCTCTTTGAAAGGCCCATTCTCCATCTAGCTGCAGTGCTACGGGAATGGGGCATCCCAGCTCCCCAGGCACTGGCTGACAGCACGTTCACCTTGACTCAGCTGAAGCTGCAAGTGGGAGGACAAAATGTCACTTTCAAGAACTAGGCTGTTTGCTTTAGGAGAACGTTCAGCAGATTAGCTCTTGCAGTCACTTAATTCGCCTCTGGCTGGGAACCTTAAAAGGTTATTGCTGCGGGGAGCAGCCTTAGGAGAGGAATTCCCAGGGCAGAACTGGGGAGGAAGCATCACTGGCTGGGCTGGGAAGGTCCCTTCACACGAGTGGGGCTTTGCTGCACTTTGCCAGAGCTTCCCAGCAGGACAAACATGACTGCTGGGTGTGGGGAGGAAGGAAGCACTGAGAGGCGTCCACTGCATGTGACAGCCCGGGACAATCCGAGGGGTTTTGATGCCATGGGGTCAGCCAGCAGAGCTGGTTTGTCTCAAGGAAGAAAGCTCCATGCTGCCATCACTGGGGGCAAGGCCACTGGAAGCCCAACGAAGGTTTAAACATTGTCATTTCAGACCCACAGTCGAAACCTTCCTCCCACAACTGCCTCCACTGAGCCACCCACAGCAGCAGAGCCCCAGAGCAGGATGCTGCAGGTCCCTGGGTGACCCTGGAGCCAGGCTGGTGCTGGCTGGGGAAAAGCACCAGAGGAAAGGTGTCCATGCAGCTCGCAGCCCCCGGGTGTCAAACGCTCTCCGCGCTGGGGAAAGGCCACGTGGAACGTGACAGAACAAAGGCTCTGGCTGGTTCTGCTACAAGAAACAGTCCCAGGAGGAAGGAAAGACCAGAACATTTGGGCATTTCCCAGCAATTGGGGCAGAGGCTGCTGGGAAACCATGGGAGCATCATGGACAAGCAACAGAAATGAGTCCTCTCAGCCTGCACCAGCTGCCCTTCAGGGAGCTACAGGGTGAAACCCCCTAAGGCAAGGGCCAAACCAGGACAAAGCACAGCCCCCCTGCCTGGTTTGGGCCCCACACCCTGGGCCACTGGCAGTGCTGGGGTTTGGCTCCTGCAGCCCAGGCTGGAGGAGGGGAGAAGATAAAGCGCCCAGCACTGAAACTGGCACAGGGAGCTGCTGCCTTATCACCGAGCCTGGGGCCTGGCGCTCGGGCAGGAAGGGACCCAGCAGAGCCCTCAGCTCGCTCTCAGCTGAAGGGGCTCGGGGGTATATTCTCCCACTCACGAGCTAAGGGCAGGTCCCACACGGCCTGGCAAGAGCCACAGAGTCAGGAGAGGAGCTGAGTGAGCCCCGAGTGTTTTGTATCCACAGCACAAGCCCCAGTGGGACAAAGTGCTCTGTGAGCACACGCCTGGGGAGAGGCCTTTACTGAGACACCCTCCAAAGCAGTCTGTGCTTCCAGGCACCGTGAGGCTGATTTAGCCATCAGCCCTCCCAGCGAGCCCATAACCACCCCAGCAGGGGCAGCACTGGCAAGGCCCGAGTGGGGTGTCCTAGCCAGGGCTCGGGGCTCACTGGGGATCAGAGCCTGCGTGACCCTGCCCCCTGCTCTGAAAGAACCATCCTTTGACCCTGCAGCTTGGGTCTTGGTCTTTGCAACCCACATCAGAAAAGCACTGGGGGCGCGTGGGGGGAATTAGGAGGGAGAAAGAGCAGAAAGAGCTCAAACACCGCAGATAAAGGGACCCGAAAGCCTGAAGACAAGGATTGCAGGCAAGGACAGCAGCATCCAGCTCCCTTGGAATACAAACATCCCACTCCCCTCGCTTCCCTCTTTCCCAGTCACAGCACCACACACCGGAGTGAATCCAGTTTACAACACTGCTGGTATCTCCTGTCCCTGCTGAGGGACACGGCAAAGCCCAGTCGGTGCCACATAAAGCACCACGGCTCCGACCCTTCTCTGAGCATGGGGGGCTCTGCCCATCACCCTGCTCCAAGCGACTGGAGTCTTTTCCCAGCGGCTGCTCAGGCGCCAGACTCTGTCCGTGAGGCTCAGCCCTGGCCGGGCAGCCGTGCAGAGCCAGCTGCCTGCAGACACCGGGACCTCCAGCGTGCTGGCAGCAACAAAACAAATCTATTACAAAACCAGAAGGCTGATATTTAACCCATTACCCAGCTCCTAAAAGCTCTTACGTGCCTCGAAAAGATGATGAAAGGAAGGAGAAGCAATAACCGACACACAACACAGGGTCCCCTGCAGAGGGGAGTGGGGTGCACCCAACACCACCCCTTGTTGCTACCTGCTCACCAGGGCCGGGCTCTCCTGACCACCCCACAGCAGCCCAGTTCCCAGCCCTGCCTCGGTCCCCTCTCCCCATGCAGGGGCCATTACCTCGCTTAAAGGACCATCTCTTCTTCCAGCGCTTTGAAAACGATGGCCACGAGTGGTTGAGCAGAGAGTCTGACATCTGGGAGCCCTCCAAGCCCCGCACGAGGTGGAACCCCGAGCAGGAGACGCCGGCAGCGAGCGGGGCAGAGCTCGGCGCGGTCTAAGGCAGCGCTGCAGGCTGCAGCCCAGGGGCTGCCAAGGGGGGAGTGGAGAAGCCAAGCGTTTTGTCAGAACTATCAGCTGATGGAAGCTGTAGCCAGAGAGAAATTCCTGGTCTCTGGCGTTCCCACCTGTGTGACGGGTCAGTGACTTCCTACAGCTGGACCTGGGGATTAGTGGCCCCGAAACAGACCCAGCCCCTGAAGGCTGCTCCAGGCTTGCAGAAAATAGAAACAGAAATAGAAAACGAGCTGTAAAGTCACCACTACCCCCTTCCCCTCTGCCAAAACCACCCTGCTCCATTCATGACTCTCAGCTGTCAGCTGGACAAACCACCACCTTTCAGGCAGTTCTCCAAGAGCAGAACCTTCACCTGGCTAAGAGTCACCTTTGCCTTCAACACAGGGTAGGAGTTGAGACCATAGGCTTGATGCTTGCACCTCTGGCACTGTTTTTAAGTGACACGGCAGAGCCTCTGCAGGGGAAGACACGAGCCTCTGTCTGTTCACAGCATCAGCATCATCTTGCAACTCACAGCAAGTCCCCATCCCTGGTGAGGATCTTCCTCCACACCCTTCTCAGCCCTCCCACGCAGGAGGGCGGGCGGGAGCTCTCTCAGCTGTCTCCAAACTGCCTTAAGAGACCAATCTCCCCACCCTGAGGTCTCCAAGCCCACTGCTTCCAATTGGCACCAGTCCCATAGCCCACACTGGCTCCAAATTTTGCTCCCAACCCTTCAATTAGGCTGAAGAAGCCGAGTTTTATCCCCGTGCAGCTGCTGTGCTCCTGGGCCAAGCTGAACCTTCTCCCCGCTCTTCAGCTCACACTTGTGGCTTCACAGACCAGAGCCCAGCCAGTTTGGGAATGGCCACAGATACCTCCACGACATGGAGCTCCCATTGGGCTGGAGTTATGCAAAGGCAGGTGGGGAAGAGCATTTCCCTCTCCTGGCCACAAACCCCAAAGCATCATCTACCCAACACAACCCTCCCCACATCCCCTTGGCTCCGATCTCCCTGATAACAGGGTGCCCAGCTCTAGAGTGGGCAGTTTGGAGGAGGATTTGGGGGACCCGGGTGCAGACCCTTTTTGTGCCCAGCCCAAACCCAGCCGTGGGCAGTGCCGAGGTGTCCTTGCAAACCTTCAGCAGCAGCAGGAGCCGAGCACAGCCCCCATAGGGTGCTCGGCCACCCCAGCACTGCCTCTTACCAGAGCAAGGCCTTGAGGAAGAGGAGCAGCAACCCTGCTGTAGTGGGACAGAGCTTGTGCAGAGAGCAACTTACCCTGCGGGCTGGCAGCATCTCTCTGGCAGGTTCCCGGGGCACGTTTGCATCCGACAGCCCCGGCTTCTTCTCTGGCTGCCGGGGCAAAGCGATCAGCGGAGCCTCAGCGGGGAAGCAGCAGCCGTGCGGCCGGTTTGCTCATGAGGGCCTCTGGCTCAACCATCTCACCACTTCCCCTTTCTAGGGGCACAAACAAACCCGCCTCTCTCACGCTGCAGCTCCTGCAGGGGTGGCCCCGCTGCCGCCCCGACCCTCGTGCCCACCCTCCCGAGGCTGGGGGCTTTGGGAAGGTCCAGCAGAATGTCCAGGGAGGGCTCGTGGACCCCGAAGCTCCCTGTGCAGGAGCCCAGAGAGCTGCTGAACCAGAGATGGCTGCAAGGACAGAAATTGCCACAAACTGTTTCCTGTTCCGTTCAGAGAAAAACCGCTGGGTGCTGTTGTGAGAGCCTGGCAGCAGAGCTGCGCCCACCGGCTCGTTGCACCATCGCTGCTCAGCCTCTTGCCAGGGCCAGCGAGGCCTCACACGGGCTCCTCTTAACGGGTCCTTCGCTGTCAGGGGTTGACCTTGGGCAGCGGCAGAGACCCCGGAGCCCAGCAGGTCTCAGCCTCACGCGGGGCGAAGCGATGGCAGAGCAGAGAGGCCGGTGCTGGCCCCAGTCAGCAGGGTGGGTGAGAAACGGGCCCTTCAGCTCCCGCAGCGAGCGGGGCGACGCCCCAGCCCTGCCCTTGCCACGCGCTGTCCTGTGGGCACAGAGTCCCTGGCACGGTCTGGGCTCTGTTTTCTCAGCACAGCCACTCGCTCCTGCTCAACAAGCCCCGTGGGCTGCAGCACACGCTCCTCACCCCGCTGCCCCGAGCCCGCACCAGCCCCAGCCAAGCCCTAATCAGAACAAGATCCACTCACACTCCAATTACTCCGAGACCGCAGCTTTGGCAGCGCCTGGAACAGCAATTACCCCGTGCTCCAGGAAACCACAAGAGCAAAGAGGAATTAAGGTTTAATTTCTCTTAAGTCCACAAAAGCTCAATTAGTATCAGAGATTAGGGATGCTCCTAAATACCAGGTGTCTGCTCTGGCTGGTGGGGTTGGTGAATTGTCCTCAGCCTGAATGAGGACGACTCATCTTCTCCTGCCCAGCAACTAACATGGTTTGGGGGTTACCTGGAAGAGCAGCACAGGCTGGCTGAGCCTCAGCAGCCTCTCTAGAGCATCCCAGAGAGCCCAGCAGGAGCAAACCTCCTGTGAGAGCAAGCTCACTTTTTAATGGCTTTACTTAATTACAGGATCCCCAGAGAACAAGCTATGCCAGAAAAGGCAACTCCAAAACCTCTTAAAATACCAGTTTGCATCTTGCATCTCATCACTCCCATGGCAAGAGAAGTTCAGATGGGCTCAGAAAAGGACCAAAGCCCCTCTGAGCTCTGTGGTATGCCTGAAGCAGGCACAGGGCATGGGCAGGGCTGGGCCTGCTCCAGTTGCCTCATCCAGTCCCACGTTTAGAGGCACTAGGTGGCATCAGCACCGCATGCTTTCTGCCCAACCAGCAACACCACCTCCCTCCAGCCCCGGGCTGGAGAGACACCCGAGCTTCTCAGCAGTGAGGATTCACCATCACCCCTCCAAACAAACCTTTGGCATCATGTCCAACTCAGCTCTCTCAAGTGATTAATCCTGAGCTCAAGCTTTATTGGGACTTACCAGGGGGTGGGACTCAGCAAAGTGAGTGCATCTGTGCCCACATTTAACCTCCACAGGTGGTTCCTCTTTAGCAGAACCACTGCAGGTGACCCCACAGGGACTGGGAAACTGATGAGTACCAGCAGCTGGAACACCAGATTCAGACCAACCCCCCCCCCCACCCCCAGGACCAGAATTTCTTCCCAGTTGGCAAAGAACCATGAGCGCAGTGGGAGTCAATACTAACTTTATTATACAACATTTAAAAAGTCATTTCTCCACCCGTCCCCTCCCCCCCGTAGCTTGCATTGTGCTGCAGTTGATTGGCCGAGGACGAGCCGTTCCCTGCCAGAGACACGTTTAGTGACAGCAGGTTTGCTGAAGACGAGCTTGGAGTCGCTGCTGAGTCGGCTCCTCCCGAAGCCACCCCATGGCTTTGCTCCGGGGACACGAGGAGGGGACCTCTCACACCAACAGCCACGCACAGAACCCAAGCAGAGTTAACACCGAGCCAAGCAGAAGGTAATAGAAAGGTCAAACTCAACGAAGTTCATACAAATACCAACCCAGTCATGTCTCACGTTCTGTGTTATTTCTGCAGTAACCTATTTCTTGATTCCCGACCCCTTGGGACGGCTCCTTCCCCAGGGCCCTGTGCACAGGGAGGGTCGAGGGGCACCGGCTGCTCCCTTGAGGGTTCCTGCAGCTCTCCAGGTGGCTTCGGGGGAGGAGCAGAGGGTTCACCTGCAGTTTCTTGCTCTCTCCAGGCTCTGAACCGATCTCACACAGATCAGGGGAGCACCTAACGCAGCCTGGACAGCGAGGGGTTTTATGGCACAAAGATATTTGACTTCCTGACTCGTCAAACAAGGTTCCAGTTGTGGTAGGTAGGAACTGCCACTCGCAGCCGAGGGCCCCAGGACCCCGCAGGGCCCATCTGCCTGTCGAGGGAACTCGACTGCCTCTCCCCCTCCCCTAAAACAGAGGCTCAGAAGAACTGACACCACCCCCTCCTCACTCCTGTCCTGTCTACCTGCATCAGTTAGGTCAGTAACACAGAAAGAGACTTTCCCCCCCCACCCCAAAGAGATACCAACATTATACACAACGCACTAAAATGAAGCAAAGTGTCCCATGGCTATGATACAACCTCAGGAGGAAAGAGAGACGCTGCCCACACATTCAGAGTACCCTTGAGCAAGCTAAGAGCAGCCTGTTCCACACCAACCACGGCTTCACGATGGATGGCAAAGCACCCTCCTCACAGCACCGCCTGGCTCCCGTCACCCTCCCCAGCCCGAGGGCTGGCACAAGTTTGTTATTTATTAGCTCTCCTACTTCACAACACAACGGAGTATTTACAAGCAGCCGTGTCTGCCGGGGCAGCCGAGCCTGGCGCCGCTGCACTGCGAGAAGAACCAGATCTGCGACGGCTCTTCAGGAACTGGCAACTGAACTGAACGTGCAAACACTTCTGAGAAACCTATCCAGCCTCACCCTGCAACATGTCTGCTCCGGGAAAAACCCAGCAGAGCACAGAAAGGTGTTTCTCATACCTCCTGCTGCACCAGCTTTAGAGATGAAGTTCTGGCTGGTTGCTGGGCTCCAGACCACGCTCAGGAGGCTACAGCTGCTCTGGAACAGGTTGAAGGGTCCATCCCGAGGCCTCTGTTCACAACGGGCAGGATCAAACCCTCCAACAACTACACTCCCTCAAGAAAAGCAGAAGCTTCTCACCTGCTGGTCACAGCTGCCCTGCTCCAGCCACTCCACCTGCCTTCCCATGCTTTCAGCTCCTCCCAGGCAGCAGAGTGCTGGGGCTTCACCACACCCTGCAGGGATCTCCCCTTCCCCGAGGGGCCCAGCACCTGCCAGCACCACACACCTCCCATGGCTGAAGTCCTTCACCACCCCGTGCAGAGGTTCCATCCAGCACGTGCCATCTCTGTGCACACAAGCGCCGGCGTCTCTGAGATCCAGGGGAGGGACCTGGGCATCCCCAGGGCAGTGATCATCCAGCAACAGAGACCAAAGTGTCAGCCATGGGCTGGGAGTGGAGGGTTTGCCAGGAGCGAGAGCTGGGCTCTAGGGGTGATCTTCATCTATTCTTCCTGGTCCTATGTTCAGTGTCATCTTTAAATGCCATGAGTGGCACCCACTAGTGTTCTTCACAGAGGGGAAAACACAAGATCCTCGCCACTAGCACCACACACCTTCCTCACCCTGACTGCAATGACCTTTCCAGGCAGGACTGGGTACAAACAGCTGCTCCGTGGGGTGCAGTGAGGGTGACAACACGAGCCTGTCCCCAGAGCTGAACATCTTCCCTCGTTCAGTGATCCGAGTGCTGCGAGTCGTGTGCGCTCAGAGGGCCAACCAATATCAACTGCTTTGAAAGCCAGATCCAATACAAGGTTCCCAAATTTCTTTAGGTAAAACATCTCCTGCTCCCACAGGGACCAGCAGGGCAACTTAAACTGTGATCCAAACAAGGATGTACTGGATTACTTCGGGAGGTCGGATCCTACCTGTGCGTGGTGAGGACAGCGACCAAGACACCCCAGCTCACCTCCAACACCCACTGCTCACAGCCCTGCTCTACACCAGCACTTCAATCCTTTCAGTCATGAGGTTGCCAATATCTAGATGCCTCTTTTGTTCTTTTTTTTTGTTTGAATCACAACAGAACAAAGAGGGTGAGACCAGAACATCAGATCCAAAGTAACTCAGCTGCTCTGGTTACTCCTGCTCAGGCCAGCGCTGCCCAGTGCCGAGCTGTCCCCCCACCCACTCCCTTCATGAATGGTCCCTGGTATTGGAATCAGCTGATATTGATTTTCCCTGATCCACAACAGGTCCAGACCAGAATATTTCAACAGGTTTAGAGGTGCGTAGTATTAAAAATATCCTTAAGAAACACTGAGGTAGACTGCACCAGAACAGGACAAAAATAATCCCACCACATCCACCTGCCAAAGGTTTTACGGATACAAATCGACACGTTCTGCGTGTTCACGGAAACAAATCGTTGGTTGGGGTTTTTTTTCTTTTTTTTTCTTTTTACAGTGTTTTATATATTAAAATAAATAAAAAAATTCTAATAAGAAAAAACTTCTCTTCCTTAGAAAAGTGTGAGAATATGTCTTCTTTCCTGCAGTGTAGAGCAGAGCTGCTGGACAGTTAGGACTTCGTAAAGCAGAAGAAATGTAAACGAGGCTTTTGAAACGGCAGAGGGTTCTCAGCCACGTCTGCAGAATTCCCACCTAACCTTGTGAGCGACCTGCACCCTCCGCCCTCGTCCAGGCAGGCACAGGGGCCATCGGCCTCCCCCGTGGACACCCCCTGGGTCAGCTGCACCCCAGGGGAGGGGGCCAGGCGAGGCGCAGCCCCAGGGACCCCCCAGCCCCTCACCGCTTACGGGGAGGAACTGGCAGTGCCACCTGGGCTGCAGTTAAAAGCTCCGTGCCAGCTCGGTGGCCCCGCTGACACCTCAGTGTCTCCTGGCAGCACACAAACCATCTCCTGGCCTTCTCCGGGAGAAGCTGAGGACTGAGCATCGGTGCCCCTTCCAAAGCCACCTCCTGCACGATGAGGGCTCTCAACGCCCACCGCCTTCCGCGCTCCTCCCCGCCAGCGCTCCCTTGTCGCTGCGAGGCACCCTGAGCCTCACCAGTGTCTGCTAACACCTCACTCTGACCAACGCTGGCTTCCAAGCCAACAGCAGCAGAACAAAGCAGGGTCCAGAAGATGAAAGCTGTGGTCGCAAAGAGCCAGAGGCGGCGGCTGGCGTGGGCGGGAACACGTAGAGGGTTTGTGGGCAGCGACCCATGGTCACAGCGGCCCCTGGGTCCCGGGCAATGCCCAGAGCCTTGGGCAATCCCCCTGCCCAGCTGCAGGTTGGCTTCAGCATCCATGTGCTCTGCTCCAGTTCGTGCTCTCCTCCCGTCGGCTGTTCTGCGGCACGGAAGAGGCGAAGCAAGGGGTGCAGGGGTCGGCGTCGGAGGGCTGGGGACCAGGGGGGTTCTGTTTGTCCTTCAGCCCCCAACAACCAAGTCCCAGCTACTTTATCTCGGGGCTTCGGCCAGAGCCGGCCTGACGGCGCTGTATAAATCATGAAGCTGTGTTACAAAGCCTTGTCAAGTATAAACTCAACATGTGCTCCATCGCTCCTAAAAGGGTAATCGGCTAAAATTAGTTCATTCTGAAATCTTTGGACCACTTTAAGACCAAACAATCCCCCGATTTCTCCCCTCCGTGAAAGGATCATAAACAGTCAATAATTTAGCTGAAGTTAAAATTTAAACTAAAGACATTTTTAAATATGTTACAACAAACAATATATACTCGGTGCTGTAGGGACAGAGAACTCTGTATCTCAGGGCGGGGGGCTCCTGCTCGTTTGGTCTTGAAAGTACCCACAAATCTCAGATTTCTGCTCCTTTGGCTCCCAGCACGTTTTCCCCATTAGTGAGAGAAAACCTACTCCCAAGAGTCCTTAGTATAAAAATAATCTGTTTAAGATTCAGTCACTCCAGGGAAACAGGGCGGGGGGGAGGGAGAAAAAAAACAACCCAGAGATAAGTCCACACTTCTGAGAAGAGGAAAACTGTGAGAACATACAAAAGTTCTGTACAAAACCCCTCAGGTGTCTGTTCTGCTGAACGTATACACCCCGCGTGTGTACACACACACGCACGTTACTGCACACGCACCCACACGCACGCGCCCTGGGGGGCGGGGGGAGGTTGAACCCATTTCTAAGGTATGAAAGCAGCAGCTATTGGTCGATCTGAGGATCCCTCGCGTCCGACCGATGTGTTGAATCCTTCAGCCTGGGGAAGAGCGAGCCTGGAATCTCCTGGAATTCCACCCGGAAAGGCTGTTGTCCCGCCCGCCGAGGCCGCAGCTCAGGCTCCTCGATGCTCCTCCCTCGGTGTAACTCACACGGTGGCTTCCTGTTTTGAAACCATGGTTACAGAAGGGCCAGCAGCCATGGAAACCTCTTCCATTTATGTTCACAGATAAGTCCACTGACAACCAGTCAACTTGGCAAAAAAAAAAAAATAAAAAAAAAAAATCATAAGATGATTAAAAATCTGCAGAGTTTGTCGCTGTGTGTCATAGACTGTGGCAGCAATAACAAGAGTCCTGAGATCTGTGGAGGGGGGGGAAAAAATAAAAGCCAACACAACCCTTGGGTCAAACAGGAAGCGTTAGGAAGGACTTGACCTGGGCATGGAGAGAATCCGCCCGTTTTTCTTGCCACCGTTCATGTGAGTGTAGGGGATGTGCTCTTCATAGTTCCCCTTGAGGGCCATGGAGGGCCCATTGTCCCGCCCCAGGACTTTGTCCCTCTGTGAGTACGAGGAGGGGTCGAGGGGAATGCTCTCCATGTTCTCAAAGTCCATCTCGTACTCCTCTGTCTCCAGAGGTTTGTTCTCCTCGCTGTAGAAGAAAGAGACCTCGTGGAAGCTGGGGTGCAAGTCCTCCTTCAGCATCTCGATGATCTCGATGAAGGTGGGGCGCATCTTGGGGTTGTACTGCCAGCACATCTGCATCAGGCTGTGCCTGCAGCAGGACAGACCAGAGTCAGGGTCAGGAAGAAGAGTTTCACACGGGCAGGGCTGACCCAGACCCAGAACGTACCCATGTCAACCCACCCACCACACACTCCCCTCCTCTGACGCTCCCAGTTGTCTGTTCTCTTTCCAAGCTCTATATTTGCCTGCAGATCCTGACACTCCTTTCTCTCTATTTCTGTCTAGATCAACAATTCCTTCCAATTCCTCCAATTGTTCTTCACTCGGCTTCCCAAGGAAGCGGGGCTGCGGCTCATGCTCTGGGTAGGAGCACACACACAGCCTGCTCCCTGCTTTGCAATCCATCCCATTTTAATTTTAACTCCTCCCGAGAGATAACAAAGCTTTGAAAACTTCAAGGCAAAGAGGAGGTTGTGCAGAAAACAGAGGTCCTGTTACTGTCCCACCCCAAAGAAAGGCTGTGGCGGGAGGTTGTGTGTAACCAGGTAGCAGGGAGAAAGAACTTCAAAAAGTACAAATAAAGCTTTAAACTGGAGTTACTGGCCACGAGAGACCAGTGTCCAGGACCAACAGGACACTGCTCTCCATCCTCTGTAGCCACGAGGATGCAGATGGTGACCAGGCTCTGTCACATGGCACAAGCCAGCTGCCATCCACTGGCCTGGAGTGGAGGAAAAATGTTTTGTCTGGACACCTGACACAGTGCTTGTATTTTAAGTTTCTCCTCTGCTTCGTCCTTCCTTCTCTCAAGTCTGTGCTTCTGCTGTAAGGTCCAGGCTGGTTTCATTTCCCTTCCAGTGACTCTAATTCCCAAATCACTGAGGTTGAATTTCTGAGAGGTGCCTCACTTAAGTCTGTTTTGTTCCTCCCCAACACAGGAGGGATTAAGAGGTGCCACGTGTGGGGCTGTCTTTGCTGGCCACACCCTAGCTACAGAGCACAGCCTGGGTGACTGTCCCCGGCTTTACTACTCACAGCCTCTCCGGGCAGTTGTCTGGCTGATCCAGGTATCCTCCATCCATGACAAACTTTAGCACCTGTTCGTTGGAGAGTCCCTGGTAGGGCTGCTCTGCCAAACTGCTGATTTCCCAGAGCACGACACCAAATGACCTAAGGAAGGGAAAAGACTCCTGGTGAGATTAAAAACATCCCGAAGACCTACAAGGGGTAGTCTTGGAGAACACACACTATAAAAGAACATGACTGTATTTTTAAGAAGAGGGTTTAAAACCAATCTTTTTCTTTTGTCTGTATCATGAAGTCAGCAACTCACAGCTGAAACTGTGTGTGTTGTAACAGTGAGATCTTGAGCTGGAATCACAGAAACATAGAATTGTTCTGGTTGGAAAAGACCTTTAAGATCTTCAAGTCCAGCCATCCCCCAGCACTTCCAGGGCACCACTGACCCGTGTCCCTCAGCACCACATCTTGGAAATCCCTCCAGGGATCACAGGGACTCCACCCCTGCCCTGGGCAGCCCAGGACAGCCCTGGACAGCCCTGGAGGGGAAGAAATTGTTCCTCAGCTCCAACCTCAACCTCTCCTGGGGCAACCTGAGGCCAGTTCCACTTGTTCCCTGGGAGCAGAGCCCAACTCCCTCTGGCTGCACCCTCCTGCCAGGAGCTGTCAGAGCCAGAAGGTCTCTGGTCCTCCTTCTCTCCAGGCTCAACAGCCCCAGGTCCCTCAGCTGCTCCTCACCATGCTTGTGAGAGCATCCCACTGGCCCTGGGTGCCACTAACTGCACCATTAACTCACCACACGTCGGAATAGGCCGTGAACACCCCGTCCTTCAGCGACTCGGGCGCCATCCAGCGCACGGGCAGCAGCCCCTTGCCCCCTTTGCGATAATAATCCGTCTCGTAGATATCTCTGGTCATGCCGAAGTCTGGGAGAGGCAATGGGGATGTGTCAAACTTCACTCCTTCCACACTCACTCTGCAATGTCTCCAGAGGAACGTCCCCCCCATTCTGACCCTGTTTTCATACACCCAGAAACGCCCCACGGCCCAGCCTGCAGTCACCCCTCACCTTGGGATTAACACCCCAAACGTTTTCATCTTCCCTGCAATTTCTCCACAGGGCAGTGACAGAGACTCCAACGCTGAAATTTTCAGTGGCAGTTTCTATTCTAAACCTGATTTGTATTCATCCTCCGACCATTCTCTTCCCTCACACAGCACGTACCCCCAATCTTGACGGTGAAGTCCTCGGCCACCATGCAGTTCCGCGCCGCCAGGTCTCGGTGAACGAACTTCTTGGCGTTCAGGTAGGCCATGCCATCTGCAATCTCTGCTGCCATCTGGATCATCTCCCGCAGCGTGGGCGGGGGGCGACCGGGGTTATTCTGCAACGAAGAAAGAAGGATGAAAACCCCAAATGCAGTTTCTCTGTTGCACGGCACAGTCCCAGCTCTCCTGTCTTTACCTCAGCGTCAGGTCGCAGCGAGCGAAGGTAACTTTTCAAGTCGCCATGGGCCATTAATTCCATGACCACCAGAGTAGGTTGCCCTTTTGAAACCACCCCGAGGAGGCGAACCTGGAAAATAAGGGAGAAATGCCCTCAAGCTTGTGTCCAAACACACTGGGCACGGCTCAGCTATGAGAAGAGGGGATTGTAGCAAAGCTAACAGCCCCTGAAAGAGCACTCAACAGCACCACAAAGCCTTGTCATGCTGGGAAGTGTAGAAAGAGCAAAAGTGAAATGAAGTTAGCTCTGTCCCTGAGGTAGCTCTGTCCTTGCTGAAAGCAGGACATGCAGGAAGATGCATTTTATCAAACACACCATGGAAATATCCCAGCTCCTTTTTGATCAACTGTCTCTGTAGATGGGCTTCTGCTCTAAGCTCCACATCAAGCTTTGAAAGCACTAAAGAACAATCAGCTAAGTGATGGGACTGGTCAATGTGGAGTACTGTGTCCAGCTCTGGAGCCCCCAACACAAAAGGGATGTGGATCTGTTGGAGTGGGTCCACAGGAGGGTTACAAAGATGATCAGAGGGTTGTGACACACTTTTGCTGTGAGGACAGGCTGAGGGAGTTGGCCCTATTTAGCCTGGAGAAGAAAAGGCTCTGGGGAGACAATATGCTGCCTATCAGAGTCTGAAGCAGCTACAAGAAGCTTGGGAGCGAATTTTACAAGGGTCTTTAGTGAAAGGACAAGGGGTAATTGTTTGAGATGGGAAGAGGGTAGATTTAGATTGGAAATAAGAAGGAAATTCTTCACTCTGAGGGTGGTGAGATGCTGGAACAGGTTGCCCAGGGAAGCTGTGGATGCTCCATCCCTGGATATGTTCCAATCCAGGCTGGACGGGGCTCTGAGCAACCTGCTCTAGCAGGAGGCATCCCTGCCATGGCAGAGGGGCTGGGCTGATCTTTAAGGTCCCTTCCAACCCAACCCATTCGATGATTCTACCACCCGGGGCACCCCGTGTGCTCACCACATGATGGCAGCTGAAGCCTTTCATCACAGAAGCCTCGTTCAGGAACTCGATGCGCTCGCGGAGGCTGGCCGACTCGTTCACGGTCTTCACGGCCACGCGAGTCTCTGGCTCCCCCTTGACGATGTCCTTGGCGATCCCCTCGTACACCATCCCGAAGGAGCCCTGCCCCAGCTCTCGGAGGAGAGTGATCTTGTCTCGTGGCACCTCCCATTCGTCAGGGACGTAGACTGTTGAGCAGAGGAAACGTCCCCGAGTTACTCATTAAATCATTCTGGTTGCAAGAGAGTTTTAAGATCTTAGAGTCCACTTGTTAAACCAGCACTGCCAGGTCACCACTGACCCATGTGCCTCAGCACCACAGCTCCACGGGGAGCTTGGAAACCCCTCCAGGGGTCACAGAGACTCCATCCCTGCCCTGGGCAGCCTGAGACCAGCCTGGACAACCCTCAAGGGGAAGAAACTGTTCCTCAGCTCCAACCTCAACCTCCCCTGGGGCAACTTGTGGCTGTTTTCTCCTGTCACTTGCTCCTTGGGAGCAGAGGCCGACACCCCTGACTCCAGCCTCCTGTCAGGAGCTGTCAAGAGCCAGAAGGTCTCCCCTGAGCCTCCTTCTCTCCAGGCTCAACAAGCCCAGAACCAGTATCTTTAGAAAGGTATTTCTGTAGCAGCCTCATTTAGCACTGCCCCAGGATACTATGGGCAGAAATTAAAACCCAACAAAAACCTAAAGCAGTCCCTAAAGCCACCACTGATCCCACTCTGCTGCACGGTCGGGATGGCCACGCAAGAAATAAGTGATTGAAAAAACCCTCCTTGTTCTCACCATCACTGGCGCTGAGATACTCAGGGTTAGAGGATGCATAGAGTGGTCCAGTTGGTCCTTCCGTTTGTCTGGAAGAGAGACACAAAATTCTTCAGCACCTTTGACACATAAGAACCAAAGGCAGCTTGACTGACTCCCAAAGCATGCAGCAAATACAAACTGTCCCAATTTCCACAGGCACAAAATATCTCAACTAAATGAATTGGAAATTAAGAAAAAAAACCTGACAAAACAAGTATCAACTCACTCCCAAAAAATAAACCAAACTCCTGGATGTAAGTTTTGCTTGTTCTGCTGAACACAACATAAAAATCACACTCACCTCTTCTTCACAAGAACGTAGGCAGCTCCAATAATTCCTGCAATGATTATGGCAAAAATAATGGGAACGATGATAACGGCGATGTTTGGCTGAGCGTTCACTGCAAGACAAAGAGTTGGGGGTGTCACACAGCTCCAGAATCCAAGTCTTTGCCTCAATCACATCCTCCCCTTGAATAAACTGGACTAAACATGGAACTAGTGGCTATTTCAGATACAGAACATGGGGCTGGTTGA
>VYZU01052255.1:1884-23054 GCA_013401355.1 Ceyx cyanopectus
ACATAACTGTGTTGGTTAAAATTTCTTGAAGAAATGTTTTAGCTAGTAGATTTACAAGCATGTGAATTTAGACAATTCTTTATTCATTGTTTTCCCAGCTATAAAAGTGTCCAAGTTAATATTTTCCTTAACTTTTCTCAGCAAGTAAGTACTAATATAGGGAGAAAATTTAATAATCTCTTGTGTTGTGTGGTTTGGTTTGTTTTTTTGGTTAGGGCACACATATACTTTTATTTTAGACTTACTTCTTTTACACGTCGTATTTTGGTGCCGGAATTATGCAAACATACTTTGCTATTGATAATGCTATAGCAAATGAAGCTTCTATTATTTGAATTGTTATTTCATCTTTGGTTTAAATCTTAAAAGCAGCTGTTGTTCAGTTATACTAGAAATGTGTTGCCATCTTGATTTTGATACCTCTAGTTTGAAACCTTAGAGTTTTGTAGAGTTCTGTGGTACATAGAAGTAAAAAAGTACGTGTGATTTTTGAGTAGTACTTACTTATGATCTGATGTCCATAAATCTTTAGTCTCACATGTAGTTCATACTCACAGAGTTGACATAGCTTACTATTACTTACTATTATTATTACTTACTATTATTATTATTACTTACTAGACTTACTATTTTCTGTTATCAGGTCTGTTTTGCTTTAGCATTTGTATATATTTACAGTTTAAACTCTGTGTTTTTTACATCCCAGTCAAATTCAGAAAGTAATTATGTCCAACTTAAATATAGCACAAGACTGTTTCAGTACTTTGTATTCAAAAGAAGCTTTAGACTACAAGTGGCTCAATCATGTAATAATGATTATTTCATTCATCATATCAGATTCAACTAAGTACAGCTCAAAGTTGTTTAGACATGTCAACAATTAAATCTATAGAAATAAATGTTATTCATTAATGACTTGGAATCCATTAATATACAAGTCTTTGAATAAATAAGTTGCAAGTATATCAGAATATAATCCTCTGATGGAAGAACTGTGAAGTTTTCTCTTTCTAAAAGCTTTTCCTAATGCCTCACAGATTTGTATTTCCTATTCAATAAATTATGGCCTAATTACTGTAAAGCTTTGTTGCAGAGAAGCAGCTTTCACTTTCTAAAGTGTAAATCTTTTCATATTCCTCCTTTCAGCAGTAGTCTGTCTAAAAATGATCCTGCTCTGCATTGAAGTTGCCACTTTATTTACTATTATAAAAAGCTGAGGTGATGAGGGGTGGGAAATTGCTGTAATTATGCAAGTATATGTGCTTACTTATTGTTTCACAGCTGCCTAAATATTATTTAAAGACAGGGCTCATCAGCAGACAAGAATTTCATTTACTGATTTTTTTATGTCTTTTACAATTCCTTCCAGTACAGTAGAAAAGATAAAGCTTCAATGAAGACAGATATCTCACCTAGAACCAAGTTCAAGCTTTTTGCTCATGTGCAATATGGATAAGGCAAGATCTTCAACCTATATCTGTCACCTTGTCTGCCTTAGATTACAAATGGACTATTTTTCTGCCTCTCACAACTCAGGCATTCTTAGTGTGATTAAGATCTAAATAACCTGGTATTTTAAATCTGAAAAAAAAAGCTTCAACCCCAAATTAACAAACCTTCCCTAGCAAATTTTTACTAGTTTGGTTTTTGTTGTTGTTGTTTTGTTGGGTTTTTTGGGGTGTTTGTTTGGGTTTGTTGTTTTGGTTTTTTTTTTTTTAATTAAAACGTCCCTGGAAAAAAAAAGGCTTGTCTTTCAGATGGATTTTTTTTTCTACAAAAAACAATGTTTTCTTGAAAGCTCTATTTAGCTGCTGGAGGGGGGAACAGTTTGCTACTATAAATCGTGCACAGCACTTAAAGATAATTTGTGGAGCAATTAAAATAGTTACTAAGATTTTATGGTGTGCAATTACATTTCTTCCATCAGAACATCATTAGAAGGGAACTTGTTTGCCCTTGCAAGTAGAGCTTGTTAAATATAAAGAAAAATGCAACTAGCAAGCAATAAAGGGCAGATTAGGGGACAAATAAGATGTCCAAGGAGTTCTTTATGAGCAGAGCTTTTTTGTGTGCTCAGCTTTTGTTTTTCTTATTCTCTGGAATAAGAACTCAGAAAAACCTATTGAAGCTCATATATATAGTTGGCTGACAGTTTTAAAGGCAACTTCATGCATCAGTAGTAAATATACTAGGTTATATTTAAATAAAAAAGTAGTACATTCAGGACTTGTGTATTTAATACTATGTTGCAACATTCCCCTTCTTTTCAGAGTTTTAGTCAATCTCCAAAAGATATCTGTATGTTTTTTGGAACAGCAGGAAGATTCAGATTGGAAAGGACCTCAAAAGGACTAGTCCAACCTACTGCTCAAAGCAAGGTCAACTAAAAGGAAAAGCCAGGTTGTTCAGTGGTTTCTCTAGTTAAGTTTTGAAAAATTCCAAGGACAGAGACTGCATAACCTCTCTGGGCAGCACATTCTGCTCTTTGGTTAGCCTCATGATGAGAACATTTCTCCTTACCCAGTCTTAAGGTCTTTTCTTCCACTTATCCATGTTCTCTCTCTTCTTCTTTACATGTATCACTGTGAAGAGCCTATCTCTAACCCCTTGATAATCTCCCTGTAGGCACTGGAGCAAGCTGTTAGGTCTTTCCACAAAACCATTTATTCTCCAGGTTAAACAACTTCCTCTCAAAGGGCAGGTGCTCCAGCCCTGATGTGGCCTCCACACCTGGTTCCCATTTATCAATGTTTTTGTTTCACTGAGAGGCCCATTGTGGGCTGCGCTGGCTTTGATACAGTCTAATGAGTATGAGACAAGGGGGAATAATCCCTTCCCTTGCTCAGCTATTCATGTGCTTGCTGACAACCCAGGATGGTGGTGGTGCTCATTGCTGACAGAGTCACCACAGACTCATGCTCACCTTGTCTGGCAGTCACTCCCAGCCTGTACAGCTGCAAGGAGTGCTTCATTCTCAGGTGTGACACATTATCTTTCCCCTTGCTGAATTTCTTTGAGTCTCTTTTAGCCTGTTCTTCGAGTCTATCTAGCTCATTCTGAACAGTGGACCATTCATGTGATCAACTGTCACAAGAAAATGACATTTCTTACACATTTTATTTCTTAATTGAAGTTATATTCTGTCAGGTGCATCAAGAAAGCATATAAATGCATGCATAACATTAAGCATATATGCCTGAATATTTGTTCCGAAATTCAACAGTCATCCTTGTTTTAAAAGTGTAGGTATACTCAAGGTAATGTATGTGCTAAATAAAAACTGAATTAATTTACAGCTTCAGCACTTTTACAGAAAAAATATGCTGAATATAATATTACACTGTTGCAGAGTTGATAAACATTGGACTGGAATGCATAAGAGGAGTGAGCTTTCAAAGCATTAAGTTATTCTTCTCTAAATCCTGATAAGTACACAACAAGTAAAAGGATGAATAGCGGAGAATTGGTGGTAGGGTGGTTTTTTTGGTGTTTTAATCTTTATGATAAGACATCTAATAATGACTTTTGAGAGAAAATTAGAATTATTTAGGTTTATGAAAAGAAGACTTAGGGGAGCCAATAATAGCAGCATTCAAGTACAGAAAAGGTCTGTTTAATTATAGCATCTGATTCTGAATTTCTTGTTCATATGGAACATTTTGAAGTTTATAAGGTTGTTTGCATGAATCAGCATAGAAGAACAGAGTTGTCAGATGGAGCGTCCTCTACCTGAACCACTGCTTAAAATATACAACTAAGTCACGCTTTGCTCTAAGTCAGACACTTGAGCTTTCATCTGAAATTATTTTTTTAAAGCACAAATTAGTTAGAAGCATTCATTCTGTTTAGCACATTGGTGTGAGAGCAGATAAAATTTGAATAAGGTCTGTATAGCAAAATGAAAATGTCCAAACCCCTTATTTATATAAGGCATCCTGTTTTAGGGAGAAAGTGAAGAAAGAAAGAGGAGGCCTCTCTACTTGATAGAATGTCCAGAAGTGCTCACATTTCTGTTATTGTTTGGGTTTTTTCCTTCTTTTTGTTGTTGTTGTTGTTGTTTTGTTTGTTTGTTTTTTGTTGTTTTTTTTTTGACAACACTCCTGGAGAGAAACAGAACTGTGAAGCAGCGTACTGGATTCCCAGGTGTCCTAGTTGAATGTGTGCTTAATTTTCTCATTTCAGGCTTTGGCTGAAGAGTCTACTATTTTGTCTGATACTGTTTTCCTTTTGGGGTGAAAGAGAGCTCTTTCTTCTTTAACCTAGAAATAGAAGAGGAAAAATAGGTCAGAAGATACTTAATAGATTTCTATAAATCTTCACTTAGAATTCTCCTCAGTTATATAATCATCTCTTACTGGACTGCATTACAGGTGAACATGGAATTTACAATAATAAAAAGATGTTTGTGCCTTAAGTAATTCTGAATTTAAACAAAACAGCAAGAGGCCAGAGTTAGAAGACCAGTTATAACAGCAGCTGTCAGAATAATAAAATAGTTTACGTCTGTAGACTTTTAAACTTAAAACTGCTTTGAGTTTAGGAGTTAAAGTCCAGGGGACAGATATGACAGATTAATCCATGTTCAGAATAAATATAAAAAAAAAAAAACAACCCCCCAAAAAAAACAACAACCCCACCACAGAAATTTTCTGATATTAAAATTACATAAAGAGATATTTTAAATTAGTCATTACTTTATCACATTAAATTAGTGTGGACCCTCAACACTCATTGAATTTCTGTATATGTGTGTGCAGAACAGTTCCAGACAGAACACATTGATAGAATCATAAAAATGTTTAGGTTGGAAGAGAACTTCTGAGATCGTATGTCAAACTGCTAACCCAGCACAGACAAGTGTACCACGAAACCATGTCCCTACCCACTGTCTCTACAGGTCTTTTAAATACCTCCAGGGATGGCGACACAACCACTTCACTGGACATCCTGTTCCAGTGCTTTATAACCCTTTTGGTGAAAAAAACGTTTTGGTCATCTCCTGCTAGACTCTTAAATTGGTGTGACACGCAGGTCATATAGTGTTTTGACTCAAACAACCTAAGTCGTTAAGACAATAAAGGTATCTGTTGTCTGGCTGGAGACATCTGAACAGTTGAACAAGGCTAAAGAAATATTTCACTATCACCCCCTGCGGTGGGTGTGCCTGAGATTGGAGATGGGGAGAGGTCTGAAGCCTCCACTGAGAGTGCTCTGATATTTCACGAAGATAAAGGACTTTTCAAATAAATGAATCGTGCAGCCTCTGTTGATATACAATTCACAGATTCACAGATTCACAGATATTAGGGGTTGGAAGGGACCTAGAAGATCATCTAGTCCAACCCCCCTGCTTGAGTAGGATCACCTAGACCAAGTCACCCAGGAACAGATCCAGGCGGGTCTTAAGTGTCTCCAGAGCAGGAGACTCCACAACCCCCCTGGGCAGCCTGTTCATGAGCTCTGGCACCCTCACTGGGAAAAAGTTCTTCCTTGTGTTGACCCTAAACCTCTTGTGCTCCAACTCGCACCCATTGCCTCTTGTCCTGTCANGATCATTAACTATACGTGATTTTAAAAAATTATAACATTGTTCCTAATTGCCATATTACAACAGTGCTAATTTGGAAAGGGCAAGTGTCAGTAGTTTTGACTTTACTTTAAATAAATGTCATGGGAGCCCAAATTGATTAATACACTAGCTACATTTTTCTTATTATTATGCAAGTACATTTGCTTGTTTATATTTTAGAGAAACTATGAAATTTAAATTAATTTTTTTTTCCCTTTAAGAAAACAAATATATCTGGATAGCTGGCCTGACATGATATCAAGCATTGAAACAATTCTGTGGTGTTGTCCAGGCATATTATTCCTGACTTTCTATGATGAGTTTATTGGAAACATTCGGGTAAAATATTCTAATACATTGCCTTTCCATGGTAGATTTGCTGCATACATAAAAATGCAGTGAAATTAAATTGTATTTTCATGAAAATATGCATGCAATAGCATTTTGGTATAAGTGAGGGAATCACAGTTTTATTTTTATTTTAATGTGTGCTTTGATCCTTTACTCTTGTGTCAGTTGTATAGTCTTTTTCAGCCCTAGTATTTTGTTGTCAATATTTCAATCATGCCTCAATATATTTATGTAAATAATGCTATGANATCACATCCACTGCACTTCCCTCATCTAACCATCTACTGATATCTTCATAAAAGGCTATCAGATTAGACAAGCATGATTTCCCCTTATGGAGTCCATGTTGACTACTTGTGATAAGTACAATGGCTGATCTCTCCAATTAGCCAAACAACAAACTGTGCTAACTACACCCCTCCCTTATCTCGAAGTGGAAGAAGGAATTTCTCACCTGTACAGGGCGAGGAAGGGGGGTATAGTGGAAAAATCTGTGTATAAATCTGCTTTATGCTGGATGGAGTTTAAGAAGCATTTTCCTGGGAAAAGAAGAAGAAGCATTTCCCTGGGAAGGAAGAAAGAATCTCTCTGCCCCCAACGTTGTCGCCGTACCATGGTGGTGACTATACTATCTGCTTTCTCCTTTCTTTTCTGTTTCTATTTTTCCCCTACTGTGCTGTCTACTCTAGAAACTCTGTTTTGCTACTGTAATAAAACGTTGTCGTGCATGTGGCATTTGACCTCGTTTGTGTCTTAATTTCACCATTTGGGGATCACCTTTACATGAAAAATTGCCATGTATCCTTTAGCAGATCGTGACAGTCGGATAAATGAGTTGTGCCAATGTCCAATATGAGACTCAGGATAGAGACTATCCTCAGCACTCCCAGGAAGTCAATTAAAGTCCGTCTCCGTCAAGAGATAGATACAGGTGGAAATGATAACAGGAGGTGTCAGCAGTGTTTCCATTACTGACACATCCCAAGATACTGCCTCCACCCAAGTACAATGGAAATGGCATTATAATCATTCAGTGCCTTGGGTGACAAAGAAGCACTGGCTAGTTTGTGCCTGTTATTTTGTTTGGAATCTGAGGTCTCCATATCAGGGACAAGTTTTGAGTCATCCACAGTGCATGTGTGCCTATAGGGAATGACTCAAAGGTAAAAGAAAAAGGTTATTCAGCACATTCATGCTCTTGCTCCTCTGTGCTATTCCTAACAGGTACTGTAAAATTAAAAACGAGATTGCTTTTGAATGGGTATTAATGCACTCAGGGTGAGGCCACAGGCACATACATCACCATAGACTATGCCACTAGTAACATATTTCTTGAGTCTGATTTAAGGGTGCAAATATTTTGGTAGATTGATAGAACACAGTCTGAATGAGTGCCAATCCTTGAGTAATAATAACAGTAAATTTCTCGGGCATTTTAACTACCCACATCTGTGAAGCTATTTTAGAGAGTGTATCCCTCAGTCCTGTTCCAGCAGTTACGCCTATTTTTTCTCCTAGCTTCTTTCCTAGTAGCAAATTGGTGACTCTTCAGTTGGTGATTTTCAGCTGCTTAGCTGCATTTTTTAACACACTATTCCCAAGCATATAATCTCCTCTGTTCTACTCCTTTTTTTGGTACATTCTTCTGTTTTGACAATGCTTCCCAACTGATTCCCACTGATTTTATTATTGTCTTCCATTATCTATGGAAAATAATTATAGTCTTAAGTAAGATTGGTCCAGAAAGCAAGCTTCAGTGGAATTCCTCCTCAGTCCTTTTAGTCTAACCTGCTATAATTTTATTCTACCCAGACACTGATGAATTATTTGGATTACAGAAAACTATGGATCATTAACTATACGTGATTTTAAAAAATTATAACATTGTTCCTAATTGCCATATTACAACAGTGCTAATTTGGAAAGGGCAAGTGTCAGTAGTTTTGACTTTACTTTAAATAAATGTCATGGGAGCCCAAATTGATTAATACACTAGCTACATTTTTCTTATTATTATGCAAGTACATTTGCTTGTTTATATTTTAGAGAAACTATGAAATTTAAATTAATTTTTTTTTCCCTTTAAGAAAACAAATATATCTGGATAGCTGGCCTGACATGATATCAAGCATTGAAACAATTCTGTGGTGTTGTCCAGGCATATTATTCCTGACTTTCTATGATGAGTTTATTGGAAACATTCGGGTAAAATATTCTAATACATTGCCTTTCCATGGTAGATTTGCTGCATACATAAAAATGCAGTGAAATTAAATTGTATTTTCATGAAAATATGCATGCAATAGCATTTTGGTATAAGTGAGGGAATCACAGTTTTATTTTTATTTTAATGTGTGCTTTGATCCTTTACTCTTGTGTCAGTTGTATAGTCTTTTTCAGCCCTAGTATTTTGTTGTCAATATTTCAATCATGCCTCAATATATTTATGTAAATAATGCTATGAATTTTAAGTACTAGAACTTTTAGTAGGTGGTACATTTGGTGGGTTTTAAACATATTACAGGAGGGCATGCAATTAAAAATGTATTAACATATTTAGTTTGGTGTGAAATACAAAATCTATCTTGTCTCAACATCATCTGGTGATGATGTATTTGAAGCAGAACTCTGATCATGAAGGTTAAAAAGGGGCAATTCTGCCTTTCTCACTACGAGTCAGTGGGATTTGTATCCAGAGGAAATGTGACAATGCAACTCCTCAAGGGACTCAGAAAATAAAATATTAAAAAAATAAAAAAAGTAAAGAGCACAAATGTCATTCTGATTGAAGACAAAGATCTCCAATAAGCTGACACCAAAAGTAATGTTTTGGTAAAGGAAGAAGTATTCTGGTACAGAGTGTTCTGCGAGAATAAGTATGATTATTTATTTGTTGGGAATAATGAAATGTTCCCTGAAGTTATTATAAGGCATTATGTTTCTATAATAGTCTGGTAGTTGAGGGATTTGGAATAATTTTTACATAGACATGCAATATTGCTTCAAAAGCTTGGAATAGATTATATAGTTTAAACTGTATTTAAATTGCATAGATTTGTTCTTACTACACTAGGTTTGAAATAATTTTACATGGTTTAACTCACAAACAGATAATTTGATTTTTTCCCTACAGCTCCCAGAACTGTAATCTGAATTTAAAAATAGGATCTAAATGTAAATTTTAAAGGTTATTGATGTAGCAGTGTTAATCAACCAATGCGTTAATTTCTAAACCCTAAGACTCCCCTTTGTCATTGCTGGGGAACAGATCCTGCACTCACTGAGCAGTAGGCGTTTTTTTTTTTTCTTGAAAACATTGAAATAGGTTCAGAAAATTTGGTCTGAAGTCAGAAAAGTCTTTCTCTCAAAAACATTTTTCTTCCTAGTTTTAGAAAATGTACCTATCAACATCTTACTTCTAATCTTTTATGCGGTAAACCTAGGGAAAATAGTAATCTTCAAAAGCTTTGGGTAATTTTTGGTTCCAAGTGTTTCCATCCTGTGCCACCTGGGCCGTATTGTGATTGTTGGAGCAAAACTCATTCGCATTGAAAGACTGACGTATTTTATTTAGCATTTTATTTTCTACTTTGATAGGAAGAAGTTTAATGGCAAAAATCACAAAAGCTTAACCAATTTTCCTTCTTTCTGCAGTAAAAAGGTTTTGTACTAAAATGAATAGACTTTCCTAATTGTTATATATAACAAATGTATATGCAGTGTTATGCCTGAAGTGCTTTAGAATGGTTGCCAAATTGGTGTTAGCATTTTACAGGGAAACCATTCTATTTGTGAAAGCATTGAAATAAAAAACAAAAAAAAAAGCACAAAGTACTTAAATTATACTTCATGTAAATGTGAGGGTTAGGAAACATTGCAAAAGCAAAAGCTTTTCTTTATCTCTGCTGCAAGAGCCATGTGGATTTTGTGACTGATGCCTTAAGTTCAGTAACCCAGGAGTTCCGAACTAGACAGACTCGGATCTGATGAGCTACTTAATGTCTTCAGTTGCTTCAGAAGTGAATTCACAACTAATGACAATACCATCTGCACTCTTATTGTGTGTACTAGCACATGTCACCTGGAAAAATCATTCTGTTGAGAAAATAGCTTGAATACAATGGGAAGAGGGGGAAGTATTAAAAAACAACAAAAAAAGCCCAACAAAAAAAACCAAAACAAAACAAAACCAAAACCCCCAAAACAATGGATCTCAGCCTTAGTCCTTCATATCACTACCTTTGTTACATTCCAACAGTGTGCTATAATTGAAAAAAAAAATATCCATATACTTCTTTATTTCCATTTCCCAGTTAATTGTGTGATATTCAGTAGGGAAACTCATTTATTCATTTAATTTCATTTGCCCTTTCTGCCTCATCAAAGGAAACTGTATTGCCTTTTTGATGTAAAATGTCTAATAGAAAAAATGACAAATATAAAATATGATCAGCCTTTACAAAGGAAAGCAAATAAGCATTATGCCTTTGTTTCAAAACTTTCAGTAGGATTCTTTAAGAATTCATAATAATAGAAACTCTGCTTCTAAGTTTTCTAGTGTCTGTATTCTCAGATTTTAAATACTACCATTTAGCCAAGTCTTTGCTTTGCCTTTTACTTAGTGCCACTGTCAGCACACATTTCCTTTTCTGCTTTTCTGTTATCATTAAAGCTTCTGTGGAAGCTGGGGTTTAAAAATTAAGAAGGGATGGTTTTTTGAAGCAGTGGAGATTATAATGCTGCAATAAATTTGTAGGAAAAGAAAAATGGAGATGTCTGTGGCCTGTATTGAACCTGAGGAGGCAGCAGCTCTCACATCTGAATGCAGACTCCTCTTTCATACCTCCTTAAGCATCAGAAGCTTCAGTAAATCACGACAGCTACTTACCATCTTCTGAATCAAGAACAAAATGTAAAGAACCATCTCTTTATTGATAGTGGAGGAAAAAAACATCACAGGCTGTTCTGCACTAATTTGACGGACTGTGAGTGATCCCTTCTGCTGCTCCTGCTATGAGCTGAGTTGCCTCTGGCAGAGGAGAGCAGTGGGCAACTCAGTCTGCCAGCTTTGTCTTGAACCCCTGCTACTAAGTCAGCAAGAGCTAGTGCCTGCCAGTGCCCCTTGTATTCAGCTGCCTTGTATTGCTGTTATTGGCAAGAGACAATGTTGATTTTTCTATTCCATGATTATACAGTCTTTGTAATGACTCTGAATAGACTGTTCTGGAAAGCACCTTCAAAGTCCACTTTTAGTCACAGGAGGTAGTTCAATTGTACGAGGCTTAAATGAGTCCAATGTTTCTCCAAGCTGGGGCAATGTGTCCCCTATGTGACACCATTGAGAGAACTGCAATCAGGTAATAATTTTACAAAAGCAGAGCTATGGTCAGTGATTCTCTCTCAGCATTTCTGTTTTATCCTTAAATCCAAGTGGAAGAAGAAACAAAAAAGTTTCCACGGGCTAAACAGTTGTATTTTAAAGAATGCATCTAAAATCTATATTTGTCCCTTTGAAACACAGATCTTAAAACTAAAATACTTTCCCCAACAGAATTATTTTACAATTCATTTTCCTTGGATGATATTTTCTCTGATTTTTATTCTAATTGTGTCTGTATAGAAGTCAATAAATATATAACCAATGCTTATTTTGTGTTCTAAATAATAAAAAAAAAGCCACATTTTAATAACAGAAATATTGTCCTACATGGTAATGAAAACTGAAATTAAATAATGAAGCAAGCATGCAAGTTACAGTGAAATGTACTTGCACAAGAGCTCACCTAATTATGCTTAAGAGTTTGCTGTCCAGTTTTTAACATGCCAAGTTACTGTACTGTAAAAGGCCCACTTTATGTTTATAGCATATCCCAAACTCTCACTGAAGCTCTCATTAAAGGGGGACATGAGTTAAGAAATAACCATTGCACCCAAAGGACTTTTGTATTGGCTCTCTGGTGAGTTTTAAAATAAAACTGGGTACAGCTTGTAGTGTATCATGGAAGTTTAATAAACAGAGCTTGCATTTCTGTAAAAGCAAAGGGTTGCTGAAGAGAGATACATTTGCTCTGAAAACACTGAAGCTTTTTTTTTTTTAAAAAAAAGAATTCCTGCATAAGTATATGAAATCCATACAAGTTTGCTATGTGAATGTCACCTGTTCCATCATGATGATTTATTCACATCATTCTGGTAGCCATGGTAGGAGCATTTACTATCCCACGTTATGATTTTCAGTCTAAGGAGGAAGAGAAAATCAGACAAAATTATCTGATCAATAACACATCTTTACGGACATACTTTACATTATGCCCTTGTGTTGTATGACTAAAGCAACATACATTCGTGTGCTGCATAGGAGTCTTATGCCAGCAGAAAAGTTCTGGCAGCATATGGACACAGCAAGGATCAGAATGGCAGGATGGTATATAGCATCTTCCAAGTTAACAGTTGAAACTTTCAGGAATGAGCTAGTGAGAGAGGAAAGTAAAAGGTGTTTATCTGTCAAAGGTTAAATTGTAAAGCAGGTTTTTAATATAAACCTCAGGTTCACGTAGGGAGAAAGTCTTCAGAATGTATAGTATAAATAGAGGGGAGGGCAAGATCAGAGATGCAGAATAAGGATGGAGGAGACTGTAGAAGAGAGGTCAGAGAGTCTACTGGGGATTCTTAAAAAAAGGAGAAAAAGTTTTAATTTGATTTAAAAGTACCACAAAGGCTAAGGGGTAGCTTCTGAATTATAGAATATAATGCTGTCTGACGTGGTCAATGCTATAGAATATATGCTATCTGACATGTGGTGTGCTTACTAGGAAGGCTTTAAGAGAGGATGAGCAACAGTTGAGATAAAAAGGACTTCAAGTCTGAAAGAGTCCGTTAAAGCAGACAATGGGAATCGGGACTGAATCGTAGTTAAGGTTTCAAGGGTGGAGCCAGTCTTTGTCATAGTAAAAATTATATGAAGGAAAAGCATTTGTTAGCTGTGAAAGTCTCTCAAGCTATTCCTAATAACTGGGCTCTAAGAACAAAGTCAGAGCCTAACCAAGGTGCTCAGCAGAAAATAATAATATCCTGTGATTGACTAGCCCTCTAGTTTGTCCAGCTGAGATGCATTAACAAGAGCAAAGCTTAGTGGGGAAAGGAGATATAACAGAGTACATCCCCTTATAAAAGATAAAATTAAACCACCATTGTTTCTGTAAGATCCTGAAACTCAGACTAGATTTGGATAGCTAGATCTCATACGCAGTGCAAGGGCAACTTAAGTTTAAAATTGATGTATATTGTGTGTAGTCACCAAGAGTTGGCAGAGAGCACAGATGCATAAAATGAACAGGCAAAGGGTGCAGAAAAAAATCTGAAAGTCCAGCCCTCCTGACTCATTCATTGGTTTGGAATCCACAGTTTGAATACTGTCTTGAACCTACATTTCCATTTTGTAAAGAACTGAGATGAGACCCCTCAGGTGTATAACAGGACTGCTGCATCAGCACTTGTGAGACACCAGGCAACCTTTTGCCATAGTACATAACTGTCTCAACTGATTGTAGAGTTTGAGGGTTCCTTTTTCTTCTCCTTGAGGTTTCATGCAGATTAATTGGAACAGAGCAGGAATCCAGATTTTCCCTGAGGATGATTTTTTTTTTCCCAACTCCTTTTACCACCACTCTCCAGTGTACCAGTCACTAAGAGTTTTTGTAGCCTCAGCACAACTAGTAATTTGTATTATCTTGTGCCTTGCATGTTAAACACTCTCTGTGTGTCTGGAGTAGGTGCTAAATGCAAAGACACACAGCTTTCACAGCTGTTTCACCAACATATGAGATGAGATTACAAAAGGATCGAGGAATTAGACAGCTATTTAGGAAAAAATTTGGAGATGACAGGAATAAAATGGAACAGCTGCTCTCTGTGAAGCCAATAGTATTATACCAGAAGTAGAATCAGATCCCTTTAAGACAAATGTCTCTAAATTAGGAACAGACACAATAAAGGACTTAAATATTGATGTGCTATATTGAGATACTGTAATGCTGTAATTTGGATTTTGTTCCTGACAAAGGAATCCAAAACACAGTTAGGTACAGTTGTAATAATCATTGTGTGAGGATTGTCTGGCATGTTAGAAAGAGATCCAAATGGCTAAAACACTGAGCAAGAGGTTATTTAAAACTGGCTATCCAGAACAGTTGGGAAGAGGGCTATATGCCAAAGTCCTGCCTTGATGTTCCAAAGCAGGCTGCTAATGAGTATCTACTCAGAGACCCTTCTCTCTGATCTGGCTACCCTGTGTGTAGCCATCTCCTCAGGGCATATGTCTGATTATTCCTTAACAGCAGGGCAAGGCCTAGCCTTTTCTTTTAAAGGATAGCTATTTGGTGCTATTGCCTACTTATTATGTACATTCAAAAAGTTGAATATTGAAAGAAAGAAGCCTTGGGTTCAGTATTCTTCCTTATCGCACTTATTCCTAGCTGTAGTCCTCCAAAAGATTATCTTAACCACCAGTTTAGAGGTTACAGAAGACAAGGCAAAGGGGCATGTTTTAACCTTCTTAAAACTGAAAAGAGTAGGAAATAAATTTCATGACACTACAGTGGCTATCACAGTAACCAAGGCAGGCACCTTTTTTTGGGATTAGCACCATTTTGCAGGGTCCATCAACTGCAATCACAACAGAGCAGCTCAGTTGACCCAAACCCTTTTTGCTGGGAATGTATAATGTTAAAAATTTAAGTCAAAATGGTGAATACAGATTGATGATGACAAGATAATTTATGAGACGTTAATTGGCATATGGTATACATTAAAAAAAAGAATAATAATGCATTACAGAACAAGAGGACTACCAGCTGTGTGTGTTAATACTGATGATACTGAACAACATAACAGCCACAGCTGGGTAACTAAAGGAGCACCTGCAAATGAAATAAAATTAATTATTCCTGTACTAAGTATAATCAGTTGTCATTGGTTATTCGTAGTAGTAGAGATGGGTTGACATAAGAAAATTATTATGTTCTTTGTACAATACCATTTCTCTGAAAAACAAGAACAGCTAACATGCAAGTCAATATTTATATGGTAGCAATGGACACTAGCAAAAAGTTTAATTTACTGTATGAATACAGAATGATCATGTGAACACATAAAAGTTACATAGTGATAATTAAAAATTGAAGTGCTATCAGTTCAATCTCTGACATACAAATCAGCATTTTCAGACAATACATTATAATCAAGCTAGAATGATATCAGCAGTTAAAATATTTTAAAAGAGGAATGAGAGTTTATTTGATATAAGAAAATATGGTTAGAAGTGAAGACTTCTGGGCAACAGAGATATAGTACTTTTTTTTTACCTTAAATCTCATTTTCCCTGTAACCTATCATATACATTATCAATAGGAAAAAGAGAATTAAATAGAATTGCAGCAAGGCATGTGTTTAATATTGAATGTCAACCTTACAAAAGTATTAGAAGTGCTTTCTCATCATTATAAGATTTTCAGCTGGAGTGACCCAATAAACAGTAATGAAGCTTATTAAAACCAGTACATTTAAAAGTTGCTTGTGTACCCTTTATACACATACATACACTATTGATTTACATTGTTATGGAGATTTCTACATTACATTTTAGTATTTGTTATCCATGGGCCAGATGGTACTGTGACTTGCACTAGGTGAGGAGCCAATTCAGTATCCTTTTGAATAAGCCAAGCAATGTAATATTGCACTGCATCATTTGGTAGTGATTGTCATCCAGATTCATCAAAGGAATTATGGTACAAAGTGCAGATAGTTCTGTGTGGTTGTGAGGAAAATGATGAGCATATATTGTATAGTAGCAGGTAGAGTCCAGTTTCTGCTAGTGTTACTAGTGTTACCAGGAACTTTATACAGCTGTCAGTGGGGTAACAAGCTTTTAAATTTTTTTCCTTTCCCTGCCCATGGTGAAGGAGCAGGTGTTCGCAGCAGTTTTTCACAGGCAGCGGGCAGAGTGGGCCGGACTGGGTGGGCTAGGCATGGCAGGGTGCAGAACGACCATGTGGCCCCTCTGCCTCCTGCCACCGCTGCTGCTGCTGGTTGCCGCGGGTGAGCACGGCGTGTGACATTGTTGGGAGTGGCCTGGATGTTCCTGGTACAGTCCTGCACATATGCAGGATCTTCAGTGTTAAGGGGGGCAGAGACACCACGCTCTCATGCACTGGGGAGCTTGGACAGGAAGGAGGAGGGGGTGTGGGTTTTGGCTCTCCTGATGGTAGCATCTGGAGGGAATCGCACCATGTCCAAACCTGTCTTCTTTCTTCTCGGTGTGAACTCTTCGACCAGCTCGCCAGCAGTGATTTTCGGAGCACCCCGTCAGCCGTGTTGGGTTCGTCTGACGTTTTCCTAAACCCCATTTTCTCCACCCTGTGGAGGGGGGCCAGGGGGTCAGCGGCCACCACCTCTTTCCCCCTCCCGGTCTGCCAGGCCGCCATCTTCTTTCTCCCAATGGCTCCCGCCTGCTGGTCATCAAAAGGGAAGGCGACCAACAATTTGGATTGTTCTGTTTTGCTGTTTAACATTGCTGTATTACATTTATGTTTATGTCCTATACAAATACACACACACACACACACTTATATATATTCTTCAATGAAGTTATTGTCTCCTTATACATCTTCTGGTCTCACATTGCTAAATTTAAGATAATAACTGTCCAGACCAGGACAACGGTCTACAAAGGATTCTGTGGACCAAAAATAATCTAAAAATATGAGGCTTACACAAATATTTAGTGCTCTGACATGAAGAGAAAAGAAATAATGATTAGTTAGAATAACTGACCTGACCCATGGCAGATAGCATCCCTCAGTGTATCAGTCAAACCAGCTAATGTTTGTGAACAACTGTTTATGTGACAACTGTCACTTTTCTCTCTCATAATCTGTTTCTGCCATCTTAGTTAGCCTATTTATTGTTTTATTAATGATTGTCAATTACTCATTCTGATCCCAGTTTTCTTATCTGAGAACTTACAGGTAAGGCTTCCTTTCTGAACTTGATCAAAAGGGTCAATGAGACTTTTTCACTTAAGTCCCTGTCAACTGGTTAATAGGGAACTATTTTACAGCATATTACTGCTGACACATTCAAGAGGGAATAAATGGCAATATAGTGGTGTTTTCTTGTTGCAAGTTGTGCTCAACTATTGTATGATGTCACTGGAAGTATCATACAGGGGACATCTTTTCTAGCAGTATCTAAACAAGATGATTTTTTATGTTTGCCACCAGGCTAGCAATTAAGTGCATCAGATTTAACACTGTTTATCTAGAAGCTCTAACAAAAATTTTTTAAAAACATGACTCAATGCTTGTGATTCTGAACCATCTTGGCTTGTAGAAGATTCACAAGACATCTGCTGAAAGACATAGCCAGTGTGTCATTTTGATGAAGTATATTTTTTTCCTCCACTAAGAATACAAAGGACCAAAAAACCTTAAGAAATCAAGATTTCATTTTTGGTTTCAATTGTCTCCTGTCCAAGATCAAAACTCCAATTCCTAAAAAATGAGAAGCTGCCTAATGAGTAATTCATAATTTGTCTGATTGAAACTTGCACTGTAGACATGGTCAGAATGTGGATCATAAATAGTACTGATTTACGGGGTTTTTGACACGAGAAAAGAATTTATAACATAATGTGCCAAATTCTGAAGTATACAGTAACAATATATAGCACTGAAAAGACTCCCCAAAAGTCTGATGTAACACTGATGCATGTTCAGCACCTTATGACAACTATTCCTCTAACCTGTTCCTGAAAATCTTCTGAGCTTTTACCACATAGAACTATTATTTCTGAAATAAATAAACAAACAAATAAACAAATAAATAAATGCAGTGTATATATATATATAAAGCTACATTGAACAAATGAGAATGTTTTTCACTATACATTTTTATAGTTATTTCAGTTTTAAAAGCATGTTTAAATCCTTTCACTGTAGCATTATTAGATAAAAATTGTATTTTGTCATCTTTGTTCACCATAAACAAGTGCTTACTTCTGTATAATGAGTTAATAAATCAAACGGATGAAATCCCTGGAAAATTTAAAAAAAAAAGGAAGTTTTAGCAGATATTTAGGAAAGTATTTGATCTTGTTGGCAATGAATGACTTCCTAGATGACAGCAACTATTTTCAGCTGAATCACAACTATTCTCTGTCCTTGAGAATAAGAAATATAAGTCATTTCTTGCTGACAATTTTGGCACTCAAAATGTTGTACTGAAGCTGTGTCACTGCACATGACAGACAGGCTTATCTGCCCCATTTTAGTTCTGCGTGACTGCTGAGCCCCACTGGGACAGCACGGCCTGTACCACTAAGCTTCATGTGTCTGTGTGGACAGCCCTTTGGGTGCAAGGATCCCCCAGGCTTAATTCATTTTGTAGAGATCTCANCATAGAACTATTATTTCTGAAATAAATAAACAAACAAATAAACAAATAAATAAATGCAGTGTATATATATATATAAAGCTACATTGAACAAATGAGAATGTTTTTCACTATACATTTTTATAGTTATTTCAGTTTTAAAAGCATGTTTAAATCCTTTCACTGTAGCATTATTAGATAAAAATTGTATTTTGTCATCTTTGTTCACCATAAACAAGTGCTTACTTCTGTATAATGAGTTAATAAATCAAACGGATGAAATCCCTGGAAAATTTAAAAAAAAAAGGAAGTTTTAGCAGATATTTAGGAAAGTATTTGATCTTGTTGGCAATGAATGACTTCCTAGATGACAGCAACTATTTTCAGCTGAATCACAACTATTCTCTGTCCTTGAGAATAAGAAATATAAGTCATTTCTTGCTGACAATTTTGGCACTCAAAATGTTGTACTGAAGCTGTGTCACTGCACATGACAGACAGGCTTATCTGCCCCATTTTAGTTCTGCGTGACTGCTGAGCCCCACTGGGACAGCACGGCCTGTACCACTAAGCTTCATGTGTCTGTGTGGACAGCCCTTTGGGTGCAAGGATCCCCCAGGCTTAATTCATTTTGTAGAGATCTCATAAGCACACCTTGAGGTGGCCTTCTTGGCTGGAGAGAAATTGCCTGATTGTTTCCTGAAATTGCATTATGTTGCAGTTGTTGGTTTTTATAACCAACTGATCTTCTAGTTGAGCTTCTGCGTCAGAGGCAGGACTCTGTTAAATGGCCAGTATAATTCATATGTTGGAATAGAACTGCAGCAGGTTGACATTTTTACTATTCAAAATGGTTTACAGTTTTGTTTTAGACTTTGTTATCTCAACTAAGTGTGCGTTGGCTGTAGCAACCAGGGAAATTCCTTTGCTGATTTAATTTATTTTTTTTTTTTTGGTGGTGCAATTGGTTTTCATCATAGTTTGTAAAAAAAAATAAATAATCTCAAAATAATGGTTTTATTGGGAAGAAATAGGTCAGGAAAGAATGCGATTTCTGCAAAACAAGGTAAAGCAATCAAGCCTTATAACTTCTGATGGAAACTCAATCTCAAACTTTAGGACATTTTTTGTCTATCCCAAGTATCAGTTAAAACATTTGCGTGAAAGTGAGAATTTTAAATATCTTGCTCATGTAGATACAGAAGTGGCACTTGTTCAGAATTTTGTAGTAGGATCTGTACTCATAAAATTGTGTGTATAGAGCTTAAGGATTTATTTTGAAGCTTAAAAAAAAAAATCCTTTCTGTATAAATTTTGTATCTTGGATTCCATAAAAGCCATACCAATAATTTTGATATAACTGTGTACGGTATCTTTTTCCTGGGCTAATTTATTTAACTTGAAATTTAGTCATTGTAAAAGCCCATCTTTTAAATGTTAATTTTATAATAGATTAGTATGTTTAGTAGCAAAAGAGTATATAAAAAGAATTATCTTAACACCGTTGAGCATTGTTGGTTCTGGGGGTGTTTTTTTGGTACAGAGCATGTTACTGACTTTTTTTCTAAATTGCAGCCCACTGACAAGTGAAATGATCCTTTGTCTCTACACTTTCTCTCTGCTTGTCAGCCTTTTGCAGAGGGAAAACTGGGAGTGAGGAGAGGCAAGAGGGAACTGCAGAGCCCATCGAAGTGAGTGCTGCAATAGCAGTTGCTGCAGCTGTTGTATTTCTAGAGGCATCCTTGGGATTGAGCATAGTTTGTGTTTTGTGTGTTAATTCTGGGGATGGGATGCAACTCAGCTGTCAGAGGGTTCTGGATATGAAAGTTAAATGCACAAAATTGTCGGTGCTTATCAATGTTTAAGTTACAATGGTAAAGATTAGCTTGTGTCTCCCTGTGGGACAGTAAATAGCTCTTATTCAAGACTCAGCCTAAGGAATATTTTGACCCTCAAAATCTTTCTGGTTTGTGGAAGCAATTGTTCTTAAATGTCAGCCCTCACTATCTATGAGGGAGCACTAGCCCACAGAGTTCAGAGGCTGGCTTACTTCAGAGAATGATCTTTCTTATTGTCATCACCAGACCTTTTGAAGATGAGGAGGAGAAATGAGGTAGTTTAGGAAGCATCTTCTCCCTCACAAATATCTTCTCCCCTGTGTCAGAAGTTGGACAATTGAGGAACGTCCCCTCCACGTTTCTAATGGGGCTTAAGGTAAGGTCATGGTACTTCCTGGGAGAGATGACTGCCATCACTCAGTATAAGGAATGCCCAAAGCGGACCTCTTGGGACTTTCAGCTACTCTGTCCCTGCTAAGTCTCATGAAGACAGCTGTATAAGTGAATTTTCTTGTCTTTAGAAGAGACTTCTTAAAAAATATCTGTTACTTAACAAATATGTACAAGCAGCGGACTGTCGGCAAGGGAATGTCCCTGCCTCTGTGCAATAGCAAAGGCCCAATTTGGCCATTCACCTGAAAAACCCCAACTTATCACTGAGTGCTGCTAGTTTCAGAATAAATCTCTGATCGTCTGAAACAATCTTCATTTTCATTTCATCCTCTAAGATCCTAACCATGGAGGATGTTTAAACTGACAAACTGGAGAGCTGGGCAGGGAGAAATTTAATGCAATTTAACAAGGGCAAGTGTAAGGTGCTGCATCTGGGGAAGAACAACTCCATGTATCAGTACAGGCTGGGGGCTGATGTACTAGAGAGCAGCTCTGGAGAAAGAGACCTGGGGGTCCTGGTGGACAGGGAATGACCACGAGCCAACAATGCTCCCTTGCATTGGCCAAGAAGGCCAATGGCATCCTGG
>VYZU01052258.1:0-12020 GCA_013401355.1 Ceyx cyanopectus
TGACAGTGTTCCAGTCATGAGATGTTACATCTGACAAGATATGAAACAACAGTGAATTCAGTCTGCTATTTCAATCTCTGCTGCATTAACAGTGTTTCTAATAATTTATTGTGGATTTTTTATTAATTCATTCTGCTTTGAAGATAGCATGGTCTGTCTTTGAGTGATTTACACCCTCAACTAAATCCAGGTGACCCACCACTTTTTTGAAAGAAGTTGAGGTTTACTCTTTACTCCTTCCATGTCTTTGTCACTGAAGAACAATGCCACTGGATTTCTTGTCCCAAATCTGTGTTCTTTACCTGGTGTGCAAAGAGCCAAAATACAGAGTTGAGATATTTGCTTTATTTCAGTCCTGTGCAAAAAAGGGTGCTAGGTGATAATTTTCAAAGCTAGAACCCCTGGTTATAGCCAGGTAATGTTTTATATCATTCAAACATGTGAACACTCCTATCAATTTCATTACTATGCACCTACTGGACAGCTGTTGCAGAATTTCCTGTTCAATTAAAAGAAAGAATTTAAAATGTACTATGCATGCTCAGAGAGTAAGGGGCTTATTTGGATAGTGGGCTTTTTCTAGATAGGAGGTGTGGTTTTCACATTATAATGAGTTCCACCTCAGGGTACCATTTGGGGGATTTTGTTGACTCCTCCAAATAATGCTTTTCCTCAAAGATGTATGTCCAAGACAGGGGACTGAGAGAATTCTTTTGTCTTTCTTTGAGTACCCATTGCTTCTTCTTATCTTATGCAGCCATCAAACCCATTCTTTTTTTCAAGATTAATTTATCTGATGTTCGAACAATTGGTCATCAGCTTTAAGCAGGTAACTTTAATTTTCAGTAGCATACCATGTGCCAACTCCCAAAGAGAAAGAAACTTCCAATACAATTTTTAACTATGGGAGGCTTCTTTGACTACTTTTACTTTTTGTGAGTTTTGTTATAGGAAGATTTTAGTTTGGAAATACCCTAGAAACAGGGTATTTTTCTGGATTAATAATTTTACACAATCTTCTAGAGATGTAATCCTATTATGACTTGTTGGCCTTGTTGGTGAAGAAAGCTAGATTGTTCATAGATGTGATCTTGGTGTTTTTCTGACATCCTGTCTTCCTGAGCACAGTGATTTTATTCCTGGACCCTGCTTCCCACATTCTCCAGCACTTGCCACATCAGTAACCACTTTTGTCATGTTACATTTGATGAGATGAAGATTTAACATTTACTTCAATATTTAGGCTTCTTCTGTGTAATAAACCAGCTTGATGGGGAAAGAAAAAGTTCTGTTTAACATATTGGTGATACAGTCCTTGTGAAGCTAACTTTGGTTAGGTAAAGGCTGTGACTAAGCACACAACAGGCAAGAAAGGACGTAAAGAGAAAAGTTGGCAAATGTTTCCAAAATGACAGTAAATGTTAATGATCCAATCACAAAAATTGTCCTTCAAACTAGAGTGTGTAGTAAATAGTAATGAATAAATGTACTTGTCAGGAAGATTTGATTTTTCTAGCAAATACTTACTGACATCTACATTCATTTACTACTATATAGCCTTTTGAAAATGCCATTCCAACAGACCATAAAAAAGGTTATTTAGATTAAGTATAGTAACAAGATGAGCAGCATACTGAGTTCATTGGACTACAGGCACACTCATTTAGTACCCAATCCTCTATTATTCTGAATGAAGCTGTCCCTGAAAAAAAAAAAAAAAAGCAATAAAAAAGAACTAGCATATAAAAGCAAGCATAATGGTTCAAAAAGAAAAATATAAGCTTCAGTGTACTGCTGTGTACCATCAGTATTTACATTCTGTGAGTGATAATATTGGAAATGGCATAAAAGTATTAGATGGTGCAGAAACCATCACCACTACCCCTGCCTGCCCAACCTCCCCCCAGTTTTTTACAGTAAAAATTTGCCTTTATGTGAAATATTTGAAGGCAGAAATTCACATTAAAAGGGAAACAACAACAAAAAAATAAATCAGGCAACCTTATGTACCAGTCTCAGGTCTACTTTCCTCATTCAGGGGAATTGCACAAGGGCCACATTTTGAATTTGGCATGAAAAAATCCTTAGCTGGGAAAAAAAGCCATTTCACTTTCAGGTTCATTAAAGCAAAGTGTATATCTCACGATATACTGTTGGCTTCAGGTTTAACACCTAGATACCAGCTTGTCTTTTTTCCACATGTCTGTGTACAGTTTCTGCTGTTATAGCTTAACAGCTTCAATTGAAAAACTGATTGAAAAACTAGAGAGGAGGGAGGGGGGTTAACAGAAAGTGTCTGTTATAGGTCTAGATGGCTGCCCTGACCCTAAACTGTGACACATTCTCTTCCTTAGCCCAACCTTTTGTCAGGAGCATCTTAAGCATAACTGCCATGTCAATCATTATGATTGTTTCCTTGCATGTGGACAGTGCAGGTCTGCCACAGGAAGAAACAAGGAACATCAAATTAAATCCAAATAGAGAGCTGGAATCATAGAATCATTTGGCTGGAAGAGAACTTCAAGATCATCAAGTCCAGCCATTAACCCTACACTGCCAGGCTCCCTAAACCATGTCCCCTAGCATCTCCTCTACGTGGTTTTTAAACACCTCCAGGGATGGGGACACCACCACCTCCCTGGGCAGCCCATTCCAATGCTTAACTACTATCTCCGTAAAGAAATTCTTACTGATATCTAACCTAAATATCCCTTGGCGCAACTTGAAGCCATTGCCCCTCGTCCTATTGTCTTTAACTAAGGTGAAGAGGTCGACCCCCACCTCCCTAAAACTTCCCTTCAGGTAGTTGTACAGAGCAATAAGGTCCCCCCCTGAGCCTCCTCTTCACCAGACTAAACAATCTCAGCTCCCTCAGCCTATCCTCATAGAAGAAGCTCTCCAGACCCTTCACCAGCTTTGTTGCCCTTCTCTGAACCCGTTCCAGTATCTCAACATCCTTCCTGTAGTGAGGGGACCAAAACTGGACACAGTACTCNGCAGTTAGTTCCAGCCCATCGCTCCAGCCTAGCCAGATCCCTCTGCAGATCATCCTGACCCTCAGGCAGATTGACACACCCACCCAATTTAGTGTCATCTGCAGACTTGCTAAGCATGCACTCCATCCCCTCCTCAAGGTCATTGATAAAGATGTTGAAGAGTACTGGTCCCAACACTGAGAAGAATGCATGTCTATACAGTCGCCTGCATAGACACTCACACCTGTGTACATATACACAAAAAAATATAGCTATGATATAAAGTATTAGCCCTTTCACATTTGTGATCAATACAATTGTACATTGTCCTAAAACGTATGTGTAGAATTCTCGGATGGCAGCATATAGACAATATATGACGATACCAGGGTTTCACTATTATTCTTTGGAATAATATTCTCTGGACTATGTCCATTCTGCCTTTGATCCTGATCAGTGTGTTCCTGAACCCAGTCTGGGACTCTCCCAGTCCCAATTCCACAGCATCAGTGGTGACAGTGAAATAAATACCATCAGGCCGGTTGGATTCAATAACCGTTTTGTACCTATTTGTATATATTCCATTTATTATTATTTTCATTCTCATTAAAGCTGTTCTAGTTTCCTTTTCTAATTGTTAATTCTCTCTTCCTTATTCCCTTTCTCTTTCCCTTTGGGGAGGAAGGGGGTTTAAAAGAGAACGTCTGTTATCAATTTGGGGGCTATCCACAAGGAAAATGTTTAAAGCTACCTAGCTTGTGTGCCCCACTCTGCCCAATGGAATTCACAGGCGCTTACCAAGGTCCACCCTTTTAGTCTAGGCAAACTAAGCACCGGTTTATACTCAAAGACTTTCCAGAACACTTAGGTAATTGCAGCTGCATAGTCTGCTTTTGTCTAGGAGAAAAGTGGAACTATTTGAGCAGAGTATGTTGTCCATTTGGTTCATCACTATCTCTTGCCTGAACAGTGGAAAACAGAAAACTTCCTACTTTCACTTTCACAAAAAGCAATTACTGGAATTATTTAATTATTTTGTGGGGCTAAGAAAGATTCCCTAGATGTTTACATGGGCTTATTAGCCCAACTTTCCTTCTTTTTCTTTCTCTTTCCCTATTTTAGAGTTTAGTGTGCCTACAGTTTTCCTGTTCACACACACTGTATAATTTATTCAAAAATAGTAACTAAATAAGAATTAGTCTTCTGTAGGACTTTCTTTTCTAAAACTCAATATGGGATGTTATTTAATGAAAACCTGAATCTGAGTATAATTGTGAAACCAAAAATCTGTTAATTGTTGGAGGGTTTTTTGGAGTGACTAACAAAAATTATTTGTTTATATATTCTTTTTATTTAAAATATTGTTTCTATGAAAATGGGGAAAAAAAAGTTCAAACAGAAATACTTTGACTGGTTACAATCATAAACAAAGACTCATAGAAAACTCTATATCTTGTGGATCTTTAAAAGCTAACCTAGAATGGCTCTGGAAAAACTTTTCCTCGGTACCCAGTTACATCTGCAAGATCTGATACACATCTACATGCAGACTAAACAATCCACAGCAGTGCCTCTGTCTCTGTCTGCACCTCTTTCCTTTTTTCTCTCCCTCTTTCTTCATAGCAGTATGTTTCCCTTGGGTGCTACACTGAAAAGCAGAATTATGTCCTTACATACGGCAAAGCATTCTAAGTTCATAGTCTGAGCTTAATGGAAGGAATAGGGGTTGGCTGAGCACTCCTAGTACAACACTTCCTGAAGATCTAAATACAATTTATTTTTGACTAACAAGTTATTCGGAATTCTCTCTTTCCAATGACAAAAAAAGTCAGGTGGCACCTTTATCATATTGCTACTTCTAGCCTGGGGAGAAGTGGTGCAGTTAACAGGAGGATTCAAAGCTCACCGAGATAAAAAGAGCTTTTGCACTATTCAGAGCCACTGGGATTGGGCCAATAACTGAAGGTCTGCATTTGGTCTATCCCCTTATCACTTTTATGCAGCACCATTTCAGAGCCTTCTCCTTTCCAAAAAAAAAAAATAGTTTCCATTGGAAAACCGCATACAGCAACAATGAATCCTGTCCTTATATGTCCCAAATCAATAAATAACTCACTTCTAATTGAAATTATAGAAAAGATTTTGCTCTTCAAGTGCCCATTGTGAGATTTACAAACACAAAATCTTATTAAATTATTAAGGAGAAACAGATCCTTTTAAATTCCCTGTTTAGTACTCACAGTATGATGCAAAAGCCTTATTTCCCTTTAATTGGCTTATCTATAAAAATTATTATTTTCTGACAGTCGGTAGTAAAATCCCTCAGGACTTCAGGAAGTATAATTCCCTTTTTAAAATTCTCTACATTTATTAATGAACTTGAAAAACAACACTTAAAATTGCTCAGTAGGTTTTCCCTCCTGTGCACTGTACTCTCTACAGGGTTTCATGGTGAACTTCAGGCAGTTCTTCCTAATGTCTGCCTTCAGGATATATTTCCCAAGTGCTAACCTGCATAATAACTTTTAAATCCTTCCTGTTAAATGTTTGTGAGAAGATGGACGATCACATGTAGTTCACCAAGGCCAATACATAGGAGAAGAGTGGTATGCTGAGGGAAGTGGTGGTATGCTCACCCTGTCTTTAATCACCATGCCTTTTAAGTCTGCACCTTCTTATTTTCATGCTAAGAGTGAACAACTATGTTAACTGTAGTCTTGCCAATCCAATTCACAGTAAGGGACATGGGGAATGTGTAGTAGATTCTCAGTCAACTCATATCTACTAGACCTGCACTTTTTGTTCTGTCATCTCCACAGGATCCAGCAAAGTAGGGTCCGGACCTGTTGTTGGGCTCTTCAGTATTAGCACAGTGCAAATAAAAGATGTTTTCATAACATCCTGAAGAAAGCCATCAAGAACTGGGTGTTTTTCTTTCCAAGCTGATGAATCACTGAATCTCATTATAGAACAAGAAAGAAGAAAATACTTTTTGCACACATGTACTCATCTTAAAGCCAAGACATTTAGACTCACTTCTCAACTCGTGTTATTCTTTCTGAATATTATTTCATACTTTGAATATAGAACTGCATACAGGGCATTAGAGGACCCAACTCCTCACACATAAATACCACTTATTTCTGTCATCTTACAAAGAATTTCCTTAAGTTTGTCCACCAGAGGAAGTAATCCCAAAGGTTTACAATAAACAGCAGTCTACCATTTCAACATTTGTTCTTATTGTAACAGGGACACCAACTCAACTAAGATACTTATCCCTTGAAAGGTAATTGAAGATTTAATGTAGGTCCGAAAACTGAACCAAAGTTATATCTTGTTATACCTCGACCTACTTATATATTTTTTAATATGGTAACCTCAAAACAAAAACTGCCATGTGGTTATTAGTAGTTCCTTGATAAACCTTTGCAGACAATCAGTGTATGGTGTCTCAGAGGGCATGCATCCCCAGTTTTTAACAAATGAGCTTGGGAAATGTTGCCCAAACATTATCACAGACATTCTTACCATTTTCTCACTTTTCAGAAGAGGGCAGAATACTAAATGTGTATGTGTTTCATAGGAAATTTTCCATTCGAGTAAGGTGGGATTTGTAACATTGGGATAAATGACATCCAGGGAGGATTGACTGCTGACTAGGGACAAAACTTAGACCTGTGAAGATTGTGGTAAGGATTTGGCGATGCTGGTAGGTGACAAGGGGAGGCAGGAGCACAGCAGCATAAGAGGGGAAGAGTATGGAAGTTTTACAGTTAGGCTGTGTTTTTCTGGGACACAGTTTGGCAAAGGTGGTTTTAAGGGATTCAGTAGCACTAGTTAGGGACTATTTTCCAGTATGCTATGTTCAGATTAAATAGTGTTCAGAGTTTTTTGCCTGGGTGAGAGTCCTCCTGACCTACCAGGGCTTGTGAAAAGAAACCTGGTCCCAAGCTACAAGCAGTTCAAATAGGTAAAGTGAAAAGAAGGAGGAGGGAGTGAACTACAATTTGCTCATGCAGTGACCAGAATGTGAGCCCTTCATCTTAGTCAGGTAAGATTTTTAATGTTAGTTTTACTGATCTGCTCTTAGAAGAATACTCATTTGCTTTGCAATGTAGCATACTGAGTTTCATTTCTAATTGAATTGGGATCACTTGGTAAAAGCCAAGCCTGGAGTCATATGTGCATTTGAGGGAGAGGTGAAATATGACAGAGGTGTAATTCATCATAACTGGTTTAACTAGGCAATTATTTTTTAAAAAAAGAGGCAAAAGTAAAGGGAAAAAGTAAAAAAGCTTTTTACTTGCAATTAACTTCTTCCAAGATAAATCAAGAGAAACATCACTGCAGCAAATGGAATTATAATCATGTAAAACCAGGAAATGCAAAGTGAGAATAATTCTCAAGTTGTGTTAACAGCCTGAATTTATGCTTTGTGGCTGTAGAAAGAAAGAAAATCTGTGATTTTTCTGCTTTCAAATAATAGATACTTACAAATACAACAGGAATTTAAAACTGAACAGGATTTTATTCTAATTTAACTTTATTTAAAAATTTTAATAAATATAATAAATTATCTTAATAAATCAGAATACAAAATTCATATCATTTGATCTATTTCCCTATTCCCTTAATTTGTAATTGTTTTGGGTTTTGTGGGTTGTTTTTTTTTTGTTTGTTTTTTTTGTTGTTGTTGTTGTTTGTTTTTTTAAGAATCTCTAATTTATTTATCATTCTTTACGCCATATAATCCTTAGACATATGAAAGACTAGTGCAGACCTGAACAAGCAGGTGGAATTTGCAGAAAACTGAAATATAGAATTAGAATATGACCTTCTTTTGTATATGGGCAGATACTTCTAGATTGCAAAACAGGAAATCTGCTCCTTTTTTTAGATTGGGAAATTGAAGCAAGATACAAACTGGTGATGTTACAATAATAAAAGTATCTGTTTTTCTAAGTTCAAATACTTAGGCTACTGTATCACACTAATAAATAAATAAGGGCTGATTATCATCTTCATGTTACCACACTTGTATGATTATGCAACATTTAACACAAGAACAAAACTAAAATCCCTTAGGTCTGTCTTTACCAAGTTGCTTGTTTTGAACGCTTACAAGTGCCACTGTTAGCAAATCATCTATGCCTACAGATCTAAGCAGTTAGGGGTATCATGACATATTTTCTGTTTCCTTACTGACTGATCATGTTAGTATCTCATGCATAAATACTACCATTCACATTTGCCAATATGCTGCCAATGCTCATCACAGCTTGAATATAAAATAAGAAACAAACAAACCAAAACTGATTATATTTAAAATATGGACAAATATTTGCAGAAACTATTTTACATTATTTTTCTCCTCTGTTCAGCATTCTTAGTTCCCAGTGGTATTATGAGAGTTTGAAATACAAAGCATCTCCCAGAGGTACTGAGCAATTTTCAAGAACAGCCCCACAGCTCATATCTATTTGGTTCAATGGCTTCAAAATAAATTAAAATATTTCTGTTTTCTAGTGGCATTGATAGAGATTGAATAAGCAGCAGATATTTGAGCAACTGATTAGGAGGACCCTTCTTACTGAGTTTTGTTCCTTATAGATGGACAAGTTAATCAATGCATTATTTTAATGGTTGGTTAAATATTGATGGGTATAAATAAATGAGTAAATAAATAAAGGATACTCTAATCTCCTTGTAGCTTGATTAAGTATGAAGTTTTTCTGGATAATCTGTCTGAATTATCTTTAGTATACAAGCCATCAACTTTGTGCAGTGAAAACCAATTTTGTTGCAAAAAATGTAGCATATGTTCCAAGGTATTGGTAACCATTGATTATACCGGTAGATATCTAATCCAAGATATTACAAGGAAAGGGCATGATTCAGCTGTAAAAAAACCCTTATTTTATCTATTCTTTCAGAAAAGTCATGGGGATGCATCTGGGTGGTTAAATAAAGACATATCAGTATGATTTATAATATTTAATGTACAAAGGATTACAAGATGCAACTATAAAGAATTAGAGGCTGTTTTGAGAAGAGACCAGTGCCTAACTCACTACAACATCCTTTCAGGTAGTCTCCCCTGATCCTCCTTTTCTCCTGGCTAAACAATCCCAGTTCCCTCAGCTGTGCCTCATAAGACTTGTTCTCCAGGCCCTTCACCAGCTTTGTTGCTCTTCTCTCACTCCAGCACCTCGATGTCTTTCTTGTACTGAGGTGCCCAAAACTGAGCACAGTACTCAAGCTGAGGCCTCACCAGTGCCGAGTATAGAGGGACAATAATTTCCTTAGTCCTGCTGGCCACACATTTCTCATACAGGCCAAGATGCTGTTTGCCTTCTCGGCCACCTGGGCACACTGCTTTATGCAAGTGGTACCGTATGGCTGAGAAAACAAATTACAGATACATGACAAGACAAAAATTTTCACATGTATCATAGCAGTGTGATTATTGATTAAAATAAAAAAGATACCAAATACTTTCGTTTTCCAGACTTTGTGCAACCCATACAGTCCTTTCCCCCTTTCATTTCATGTTAAAACCTGTAGGGAGAAGATAGCAGAGGACACAGTTTTGGATTTTTCTTTAGAAAAGAGTTAATTTCTGCATGAAATCGAATCTTAGTGTGATGTTGCTCTAAACATGCTGCAAGCTTATTGTGATTGAATAGGTTTTCATGTGTTCCTGTTGAAAGCAGAAGTAAATTGTACTGTGAATAGAATGATAGAATACTTTAACCAGCAGATCTATCAGCTGGTTTTACTTTTTGCATACCCATGGCAACTCAAAGTATCCTTGTGTTTGTTATCAGAATTTGCCCAACTTCTTGTTTTGTTTTGTTTTGTTTTATTTCCCTCCACTGTTTTGTTTGTTTGTGTGGGTTTTTTTTTTGTGGAAATATTGATGTTGGTGTTCAGTCTGCAGTATTCAAAATTTAGATGTTGGTTAGTTGTAACTGATCAGGTAAATTACATATTTTTAGATTTCTCTGATGCATTAAGTTACTTTTATAAATACTATCAAGATCTAGATGTCTAATTCCAGGCCTACAAGTACTAAAAGTACTGAATTCCTATTGCAGAATGGGACTCTATCTTACTAATGTTTTTCTTTTTGGTGTAAATTCTCAAGTCCAGATGCAGAGGCCTTAAGTATGACAATAATATTTTTATTCACAACCCAGACAATATGATCTTCAAAACATCTTCTTAAAGCCTATTAACAGAGGCACTAATTTTGACCTACTCAATAATTAATCCAGCTATTAAAATTATTAAAATGTTTACCTGTTTAACAAAGCATTCTTGAGGTTAATAACACATACATCTGACCTACTCATCATTACTATCACTGCTATTTTTTTAGTATGCTTGTAGATTCTATTTTTTTCTTTAAAAGGAAGGATTTTATAGTATTTTGTTTATAATACGGGTGTTTAAATGAGCTTCTCTACAGAAAGGCATCTTCTATCTACTTAAGGATAATGTTCCCAGTGTTGCGATAAATGTAAACTTTGCTAGAATATCATATGAGGTATAAAAAGCAGATTATCTGCAGAAAAATGGCTCCCAGAGGGAAACAGAAATAGCACAGCTTGAAATGTTTTGTGTTTTGTAATGTCCTTAGCCACCAGCAAGGCAAGTGTCCTGTGGAAAAGACAAATGCCTGACTTCACAGTACATACAAGGATGTAGTACAGGAAGTTTTTCTGGCTAAATACAAAAACACAAGTGGGAATTGGTTCTTGTCTCACAGCACTCCCATTGGCACAGGACTTCAGGGGAATAATGATGACAGGGATCTGCATAAATAAGAACAATGATTTATGTTTTTCCTTAATCCCCTGAGGGTATAAGGATGAAGAGAAAGAAGGACCACTTTAGAAGAAATCAGTACAAACTTTGCCTACAGTCTTTGGAAACCATAATTTTGCTCTCTAGTTTCTAGAACTGAGACCAGGAAATAATTCTACCAGAGGCATTATACAACTTCCCCTGAGGAGTGACCCCTTAAAATGTCACCTTTTTTCCCCTTCCTTTTGTCTTTTCTCAATTTATTCTGGTGGGATCAGACATAAACAGTAGAACTATCTATTCAAGGACATTAAACAAAAAGTATTCAGTTAATATTGATACCTGTGAACCAAGTTTAGTAAATGACTTGTCAGTAAAGTTTTAATTTTACCCACTTTAAAGCTATAGGCTTTCTACATGAGCCAAGTTAGATGAATTGTAACTTAAGAAACCTTTATTTGCTTACTAATTAAAACAACTTCAGAAAGGCAGCATGCATGAACAGATGTAAATCATCAGGAAATTTTCAGGTCAAAAACAGACAAAGGCTTTCTCACATGGCAGCATCTTGCTTTATCCTCTTATCATATCCAAAACTTGTATTTTATATATAAAATATATATGATTGTCCCAAATTCTTCATCATTAAAAAATCGCTATTTGTTTAAAATTCCATTCCACATAAGTATGTTTTATACTAACATGAGAAGCATCTAAAGTATACAATATCTTAGGAATCCACTGAGGGTAAATACTAGTAGATTAAATGAAAACATCTCTTTTTAAGAGAACTTGCTCAGAGAGAGAATGAAAGAGAGACAGAAAATGTATGTGTTTTGCACAACTATATCCACCCAGACGTATAGGGCTTGGTTTATTATTGCTTTTTATTTTGTGTATAATTTTGTTAGGGCAGTCTAAAAAGGATATAGACTCTACCAAATGCTTCCAATTTCAAAAAGTAATGGTTTACCTACTTCACTAGTATATTTTCTTATGAGCTACAGAGCAGTCATGACTCTGGTCTATTATGACACCAAACTGGGAGGAGTGGCTGACACAGCAGCAGGCTGTGCTGCCATCCAGAGAGACCTGGACAGGCTGGAGAGCTGGGCAGGGAGAAATTTAATGCAATTTAATAAGAGCAAGTGTAAGGTGCTGCATCTGGGGCACAACAACTCCATGTATCAGTACAGGCTGGGGGCTGATGTACTAGAGAGCAGCTCTGGAGAA
>VYZU01052261.1:0-22500 GCA_013401355.1 Ceyx cyanopectus
TTTTTTTTTCTGTGCAGCACTGATACTACTGGCATATTTAAATATTGAAATGGTTAGATTTTCTTACATGGTTGCCTGCTTTCTCTCAGTGAGTCTCACTGCAATAACCTCTCTGAAAAGCTACTACAGAGCAGCTGTCAATCGTTTCTCTTTAGATCTGCTTATTTTTTATAATAGCATTTCTAGGTGAGAACAAATCTTTCTGCTTGATCTTTTCATAGTAATTGCTAGCGACAGTGCAGGATGACACAGCTGTGCAAAAAGGATTTAGTACCATTTAGATGAGTATACTCCATGTACAGGCCAAAGTATAGAGGTCTGTTCTTTATTTTGTCAGGCAAAATGCAGTCTGAAGCAGAGCATTTTATTTTATTTAGTCTTTTATTTTAAGTTGCCTGCTTAGTTGAATCACTATGGTAACGGACTAAGGGATGTCTCTGAGGCACACAACCTGCACTGCATTGTAAGTGAAGGGGGATTTTAAGTTGACTACTGAACACTAGAAAATGGAACAGGCAAGGCAGAAGATTTAATATTTATAAGCTACTATTTAATGCTTGCTCTAAGGTTAAAAAGTTATTTAATAAGTAATATAGATGTGAGTTCATTGTTTTCTGTGCTCTCTTCTGGGAACAGTACTGCTAAAATGTTTATTGGAAAGTCTGAAATTTGTGTTATCATTCAACTTGAGTTTATTTCATTTTTTTTAAAAGCTATTCTATATTACAAACCATGTTGGTAGAAGTCAGTGAGGAGTTAAGCTGCAGCACTGTTTGCTGGCAGAGCTCATGAGAGCATCAGCATCCTTGTTTGTTACATGTTGCTGTGGATAATACACTGATTTTCTGATTTATTTTTTTTTCTGTTAAAAATGTTCATTTGGGAATTTGCTGGTCTGTTAATCTCCTGTTACAAACCTTTGAGGTGTGCATTATATAGACTTGCTGTACAGCAGGTATTAGGACCATGAGGTAAGTTATGTAGTAACAATACTGGAAGTGAGTTGCTTATTCATTCATTAAGTAGGATGTCCTTTGTTTGTTTTTTTTCTCAGCTACACTGATAAGCTCCTGATGCCACCTAGTTGGGCTAAATTATCATTTCTGTGCTAACAAAATAAAACACACTGAAGCATCAGTACAGTTTTGTATATTAGAAGCCACCCGAAGCTGTATTTTTTAGATAACTGTATTTATTTACATCAGGATTGTATGTGCTCTCTCTTTGGTTTTTATATTCCTATGCCTTATTTGCTATTGGATTAATATGTTCATACAGATTCTAAGCTCTGTAGGAAATTTCTAGGGAGCTTATGGAAAAGTTCAGAGGCACTTGAGTTTGTGTGCCTGTTCCATTCATTTCAACACACTTGGTTGCATTTCAGACTGTAAATAGTGACCATGAATTAGCAAGACCCTTGTGAAATGATGCAGACTTTCTGCCTGACATTGCTCTGCTTGTGTGACCTCCTTTGTAGAAGAGTGAAATACTTGGCTCAGGGCTTCAGAATGCAAAGATGCTTTAAAATAGATTTTTCATACCTCTGGAGGAAAAGTCATGAAAAAGAAATAAGCTTTAATGTTTAATTGAAGTTATCTTAATACTTAAGAAGTAAAAACTTAAGGAACTCTGCATGAAGTCATGTTTTCATGTGAAGGTGTTCATTTGAAGTGAATCATTTTTTTACAAAGGCTTCAAATCACTATTTGAGGAAAGAGTATTCTGTTTTTCTAGTCAGACACATGAGCAGCTTTGTTGTTGATCTCCACGAGGCTGTGAGCTAGTATGACTACATTCCCAGCATTCTGAGGAAAACTGGATCTTCCAATTCCAATCATTCAGCTGCTGGAGTCATCCTTCCAGATGCTACCCCAGTTGTTTTGTGAAGATGTCTGTTGCCACCTTGCACTGCTAGAAGCATTGCTGCATCTACAGTAAAAAAAAAAAAAAGAGACATTTCCCTTCCTCTAGTAAGCAGTTGAACAGAAATGGATACAGATGGTAAAATGCAGTATTGATTTTCAAGTACAGAATTGATTTATTCTTACTCACTGCCAAAGTGCTGGTATTACTTTGTTTGAAAAACAAACCATTCTCTTTTATTTTATTTTTTTTCCAGCATTTTCAGTTAGCTTTGATTGACTGCAATCCCTGCACTTTGTCTAATGCTGAAAGTAAGTAACCTACTGAAATATTGCCTTTCATTTGGTTGTTTGGGTTGGTTTTTTTTTTTTGTCTTATGCTCACAACTTTATACATTTTTAATGAACCAGTCCTTCAAAATGAAAAGAATCAGCTCTGAGAGAGGCAGGCTACAAAACCTGTCCCTCTGTGTCACTGGAGAGAGAGATTCCAGTGTAACTGGATTGGTGCAGTGAATGGAATAAGTACAGAATGAGACTTAGCTTATTAATTGCTCTGAAGACTTGAGTTCCAGAAAAAAAATGTAATATTTGACTCTTCATTTATTTATAAATGTAGTGCTTGTGCCATGACACATATTCAGTAGTAATTATTTAAATCTTTGTGTTGTCTTGATAATCTGTTGTTTTCCAGTGATCATTTAGTGCCATTTACATTTCTAGCTCTCAAATTCAGCATCAGTCTTAACACTGCTGAAGTAAGAAAAAGTACAAAATGTGATTTGATTCTTTTTTAATTGCCAACTCTGCATTAATACTTGAACACATCAGTTTTTTTAGTGTAGTATGATCTATCATATGCTGTATGTAGGCTGTTACAGAGCATGCTGGAGGTATTTATATATATTTATCCATAGATAGTGGAATTGTATGCAAGAATAAGCATATTTTCCTACATATTTTGGAGTCTGCAAGAATTAAAAGGCATGTTGTGACTCAAATTTCTCTTTTAAGGTACCTTTGTGCTGTTCTTGGTGTTGAGCTCAACTTACCTCCTATGTCTAACTCTGAAGAGTTGAATAAAGTGTTTAAAAGTATTTCTTTAATTCAGAGCTGGATGGAATAGTGAATATTCTGTCAGCAGGGTGATGAGAGGAGATGTGTTCACATGGGTGACACTGCTGGACCAAGGAGCCAGCTGTGCTACAAGTTCTTCTCCAAAGCTTTGTCACTTAATAGGAGCAGGCATAGATAATTTAGTTAAATTATTTGCAGCATTCTTCCTAAGTCAACAGGCTCTTATTTTTTTTCTAGCAGATAAGTGATTTTTCATTATAGTTTGTGTCAGTTCTTACCATTTCTCACTATGTTTAACAGTTTTCACTGTATCTCTGAATTTTTGGAAGATTTTTCCCCTTGACATCTTTAATTTCTGGCCATGGCATGGCTTCCTTTTGTAGCTTCACATTGAAGAGGCTTTGCTATGAGTGGGGAAAAAATCAGAGGGATTTTTTTAGATCATGAACTCTTGAAATAAAAGGAGAGGCTTTTCTTTCATCAGGGTAGAGTGAAGTTTGACCACGGGTGAAGCAATGGGTGTGCTGTGTGCCTTTTAGCAAGGAACACAAAAGGTTAATTACCATTTTAGATGATGTAGTTCATTATGCCCTGGTTTCTGAAGTGCACTAGGCTACCTGCTTCATATTGAAACACAAAGCAGTGCTCAAAGGGAGCTTTTCCCCTCCTTTAAAGCCCAGAGAAAACTCCAGATGACCTGTATAAACCTCTTTTGACACTGTTCTGTGCCTTCAAGAGAAAGAAATCTGTGCAATTGAAATAAACTGAGCTTGGCTTTACCACAGGTATTTTCTTACATACATATTTTTAATTTTTACTTATATATTTATTTTCCTAATCAAGTCAGAATAATAAATGTCATTCATCTCATCTATATTTAGCTCTCTCCCAGTCAGTGGCCACTCTAGGGCAGCAGCTCTCCAGCCTTAGACATTGGGCTCTCTACCTTGTCTTTAACCATTTGAGCAGCATCATTTTCCATGAACAACTTCCAATTTCTTTCTCCAGCCAGAAATGTTCTTGCCTTCAGGAGCTGCTAATAATATTATGGCATTCTGTGCAATGTGTATGAGGAAGATGAAGATGCTTTACAATAATGATCAGAATATCAACTATAATTAACACTTCTATTTCAGTTCAACCAGGGAAAGACTTTCTAAAAAGGAAAAAAAAATCACCTAGGTATAAGATCCTGTATAAAGCTGGCAGTGTATAAAGTGATTTTCTGTTCTGGAACCCAGCAAAGCTGTCTCTTGGCAGTTGAATGAAAATAGGAAATGTTTTTATTTCTAGCTCAGTTATTTACAGAAAATATGACCTGCATTCTCTTGTACATCTCTGCTTAAAGAGATTTTATCTCTGTTTACTGAAAAGTTAATGGACTTTGCATTTCAGAATACAAATAGTTTGTGACCTGCCTTTCTGCCATATCACTTTGCAGTCTTAATGCTTTGTTAGGATGCATATTCATTCTCATTCTCTCTGCATATTAAACACAAAATATCAATGTGAACAAATACTTTCTTTGTATCTCCAAGGTGTAATTTTTGTGCCTTTTGCACTATTAATTTTGAAGCATTGTTTATTCCTCGCTTGAAAAAAAATAAATTGTAATTGTCATTCATTCAAACTAATAATTCTGATTTTCCCACTTACAGTTCAGTTTCACATCGCCCACTTATATGAAATCCAGGTAAGCTTTAATCTCCTGCTTACAAAGTGTGATTGAATTTCTATCTCTGTGATGCAGTCAGTCTCTGGAATTTAGCTTATAGATGCCTTTGTAAAGTTAGTCTTAAGTATTGAGTAACAAACTTGATTTGCTTTGGCTAAATTAAAAATAATTTGTATGTGGGCTGTCAAGCTATAAAATGAGGCAGCTATTTTCATAAACTTCCATATCTGCTGACCTCCCAATTGAAGTGCAACAAAAAACCTAAACAGAATACTTAGTAAAATTATTTTATGATATTACAGAGAGATATTTTTAAATTTTCAATACAAAAATGCATATATATTCATGTTCTTTGCACACACTTAAGTCTAGTCAGTTGCCCAAGTGCCTTTTAAGTATATTTGACATGAAATTTTCATATTTAACTGAATATTTGTGACAGAAACATTTGAGATCTGAGATGAACAGCTATGTTATTAATTCTGTATAGACTCTGAGCACAGAGTTTTTTAGGTGAGTCTTTTGAAAAATGACAGAACATCCATTGAGGTTCTGGAATAGAAATATATTAAAACCAAGTAGCTACTGAAACAGCTACTGTGTATTTGTAAATTAACTGATTGGTCATCTAATTTAGATTGTATGCCCTTTTATCATGTTTATAGGCATTATGTGTCTGAGGAATGAATGTGGCATGAGAACAAAAACTGTTGTCATTGAAATGGATGACAGACATAAGCTGCATTTTTAATCAGTTGCAAAGTAGCTTTAGAAAGTGAGTGCTGTCTTCTGATGGCACAGTGAAAAATCACTTCAGGTATTTATATCTACAGAAATTACCTAAATTTGATAAGCAATATATTTTGCTTTTGAATGCTTTTGAAGCAAATCTATCCAAGAAGACAGAAATCCCCTATCCCAAAACATCACATAGAAACTTCATGGGCTGTTGTGTTCTGACATGGCCACTGTCCAGATGTAGTTCTGAGCACATCTGGCACTTCTGTACAAACAGAGCATCCTCAGCACATGAGCTCTTTTGCTTTGCTGGGGTGAAATGTCAGGGTGAGCAGCTCAGGTAACCACACCAGCTGCTTGCATCATGGTGTGAGCAAAGTCACAAGTGCTTAAGCACTTTCTGACTGACACTCAGAGGCAGCAGGAATTTTATTTCAATGCAAGTCAGAGCAAAAAAGTTTCAGTGCATTCTGCTGTGGGAGTTGGTTTGTCTCACAGCTCTGGGTGGGAGGGGTGTCTTTTTTCTGCAGTTAGAGACACTTGAAACCACAAAGGCTCTCGACTTCATCCTGGATCTTGCCTCTGACACAACAAAGAGGTGTTTTTGGAGGCAGGCTGCTTGCTTAGTGTCCTCTAAAAGACACAGTACTGCAGTTGTCTGAACAGCTCCATCCATTTCACAATTTTATACTCTTATTTTTTATAATTTTATTACCCTTAAAAAGGTGAATTCATTCCTTGATTGTGCACCTTCATGGTACTGGAGTTTGAATGATGGGTTTCCAGTCTGATCAAGAGTTAGTGGTGGTTTTTCATGGTGTTAAATATTGTTTTCCATGACTACAGCTGTGACAGTGTGAGTCCCTTCAGCTACTTAGGGTGTGAAAAGTGAAATGTTGGGTTCCATTCCCCTCCTCCTTCCTGGTTCTAAGACCATTCATGATGCAGGCAAACAAGGACTTCAGATTTTTTGAATTAACAACCCTAAATAATCACAACTGTAAACATTATGACAGTTTTCTGTAATATTTTTGACATATCTGTAGACAGATTTCTAAAGGGTAAATAAGAAAATGAAAACAAAAGTAAGAAGATAATCTGGCTCTGGAAAGATGCCCTGTTTTGATGGGACATTCTAAAGCATGAAAACATCATTTTTAAAAGTGTGAATATTAGGAACTAATATTTACCTATTCAACATCTGGATTGCTGCCTCTGCTGTCATGCTGTACAGTGAACTTCTGTTCATTTGCTTATCCTTCATAGTCATAAATTATGAATTTTGTTCCCAATGCTAAATTAGAAATTTTTTCCTGATTGTTTTTGTTTTGCTGGACATGGATATTTTATTTATTTATATTATTTGTTTTCTTACCAGTTGTCTACATTTCATGAACACCAATTAAAAATCTTTTCTACCAACTTCCCCTTGTTCCATTTGAAAGTATGTAATTGCTGCTTTAATTTTTCTTCCTGACTAGAATAAGGTTTTAAAATCAACAGAGTTGTTTTCTGTGATTGTGAGATCTCAAGAACCTAATAACATTTTAAGCTTCTAATAGGTATTTATATGGCTTAGAGTCTTCTTCCCAGTCATCCATTTTAAAACACCAATATCCAGTAGTAATGTACTCTGCATAAAACAAATGTAACTGTCATTAGTGTTTGCATTTAGGTGGCCCCATTTATTTTAGTATGTTCTTCGTTTACCAAAATGAAGTCTAATTATCTTAAATCATATTTTTCTTTAAAAATTGTATAGATTTTTTAGAAAGTGAAAAAAATAATAATTAAAAACTACTCTTAATAACCAGATCGTAGCATTTCTGTCTTTCAGACTTCTGCGGGAGAGGAGGAAGAGAAGAATTAAGCATTTAAAATACATTTAAAATTTACTGTTAAACACTTATTTGCTAGGGTAACATGAAGATAAATTCTGACATTATCATTATTAAAAAAAAAAAAGCATCTATTGTGAAGCTTAACCTTTAATATATACAAAACAAGTCTTTTACTGTTCCAGAAGTCAGTCAAGACCACAATCTTAACCTGGAGATGTGTTTTCTGTATCAAGACTTGTTCATATAGGGAGTTAAGGCCTGAATCTTTCCATGCTTTAAGTACACCTAAACTATACAGAAAATAATACACATAATCCTTGGATAAGGTCCTAATTCTTTATGTAGTGGGATTCTTACCAGAACAGAAAGGTCTGTGGAAAGGCAGTTCAGATACACCAAAGGAAGGAGAGAGGCTGAATTTTCCCAGCTGTCAGTTACTGATGGTCTTCATGTCTGTTCCAGATTTCTAGGGAGGAATTTGTGTAGGGTTTTTACAAATTCAGCTTCCCCTTCAAAGCAGTATGTTCATTTTAGTGTAAGGAGCACAATGCATGTCTGACCAAATTTAGTCATTGCAAATTTCCCTCAATTAAGTAGTCAATTTATATTAAAATCCTATATTTATGAAAGTTATTCTCTCACTACATGGAAAAGTCACTCATTAAAGCTTTCATATGCACTGTATGCAAAAGAAAAGCAACAATCTCTCCCTTTTTGTCAATGTGTTTGTGTGCTGTCAGTGCTGTGAAATCGTTGCTATTGGTGATCTGGTGTAAGCTTTATGATTAATCCCTTGACTTTTTTCCTTTTGCAGAGAAAGTATCACTCTGCAAAGGAAGCTTATGAACAGCTTTTGCAGATCGAAAACCTTCCTGCACAAGTAAAAGCAACTGTCTTACAGCAGTTAGGTATGTAAAATTCACTTTTCTTCTCCTGTGTCTTTCTATTTTCCACCTTTGCCTTCAGCAGTGTTTTTTAAGGCTCCGTTTCCAGAGTGAGTCTTAGACACTGAGCACCATACGTGAGATTCTCACCCAAAATAGAATGCAGAACAGTAGATAATGAAGTAAATAAGAGAGGAGGAAAAGATTTTAATTAAACTTAGAGAATTAAAAAGCTCTTGAGACTTGCTGCAGTATGTGCATGACAATTTTGGGGCGTGAGGGGGTGGTCTCTCAGAGAAGGAGCACAGTGGTTGTAATTCTGTACTCTCTGTTCTGCCTCTGAGAACATGCTTTGAATAGCCAGGCTAAATGCAGTAAACCAAAATACTCTGCTACAGAAAGGAAGAGCATGGCAAATTAAAAATTAACCTTTTCTTTCTCTTTAATTACAAGACATACTGAAAACCTATTTCTGTATCTAAAACGTTTCTCATCAGATTCTATAGCACACATAAAAAATTATTTTTTTGTTATATTCTATATTTATAGAAAGCTAAGAAATCATTTGTAGGATAAAATTTCTAATGGGTGGGTAGAATAGATTACTTATGTCCTATATGCCTTATAAAAGTATTTCCAGAATATTTTGTTAAATTTGTTCAACCCAGTGCAAATCTTACTCATTCACCTTCTTCATATTCTTCATCCAATTTATTATTCTAAATATTAATTTAGCCTGCTTATGCCCATATATTTATTTTTTTCCCCTCCTTCACATAGTGGTCATTTAGTTAAAATCAGTGACTGTCATTAAAGTAGCTGCTGGAGCAGGGCCAGAGGAGGCCACGGAGATGATCAGAGGCTGGAACAGCTCTGCTGTGGGGACAGGCTGAAGGAGCTGGGGTTGTTCAGCCTGGAGAAGAGAAGGCTCTGGGGAGACCTTAGAGCACCTGCCAGTGCCTGCAGGGGCTCCAGGAAGGCTGGAGAGGGGCTGTTTCCAAGGGCCTNAGAAATAAAAACAATAACTTCAAGAAATGTCCACTGTCTAAAAAATGATTTCACTCCTTTTACTTAGTCTTATCATAGATCACCTAGTTTGACAGTGTGGGTAGTTTCTATGGGGAGAAAAAGTATCAACAGAGAGGTCTTAACAAGAACATTCAAGGAATAATATAATTTATTTTGCTGTTTGTGTTATCAGTGGTGTTTATCACAGATTTATTCTCTAGCAGCTGTTAACAAAAACACCTCCTCAGGAAGCACTGTCTGGGTGGTGAACTGCTTCTTAGAAAAAATAATAGAAAATACTTGCCATCTGCCAGAATGCTACAGGCAATACCCAGTCCATATATATTTGTACTTCTAAGTTGGACTATTTTTAATTGTATTTTTTTTTTAACTCCCAACAGAAAAATACTATTGGCATAAAAATACCTTTTGTTGATTTTCCTTAGCTAGTTACTGTTTATTGAGCCAGAGTTGAAATTCTGGCAAGTTCAGATGTCTTGTGAGATCATTACTAAAATCTTTGCACTTGTTGCTGGTTTCCAAAGCTGGGAAGGAAAAAAACTGGGGAGGAGAACCCTGTGATGCTCTGATAAATACATCTTCATTTGAGCTGCTGCTTGCTGGCTAGTTCAGGGACACATGACAGTAACATCCATAGAGTTGGTTAAGAGCAGTTTGTTTTTTCTTTTGGGCCATTTTCCAAACAATTCACCACTTTGCCTAAAATTACATTAAATTAATGAGACTAAAGGTCTGGCCTGATATTCTCCAATAGTACCTTGCAGTTGCATAAGGAGGAGTGTAAGATAAACATAAGCATCTGCTTAAAGGTTCCCAAAGCACTCTTTTCAGTCATTTTCATCTAGTAGGGGCATTCCTAGATGTGTCTTCATGAGATGCTAAACTCATCTGTTCAGAGACTGAGATGATGCTGTTTACTGAGGAAAAAGCATTTCCCACAAGTTCAGCATGGGAGTGATTATATTAATCATTAAAAGCAGTAAAACTCCCTGTCACAATGAGCTGGGCTAGCACATCCTCCTGCTGAGGCAACACAGGCATTTGTTACCAATTAGATTCCAAAGATCTGGAAAAGATTATGGAACATGTGTGAAATATGGATAAAACCCACATTTTAATTCTTTTTAAAAAGACACAGGAGTGGAAGAGTTGTCAGCATTCTATTTGAGAACTGGAGTTAGGTCTTGTGAATGGGGAGCTGCACTACAGCACAGTTCATTGGGAATTTCCATCACCTTCTTTCTGTACATTCTTCATCTGATGCACAAGGAGAGACATTCAGGTTCCTTCATCTCTGTTACTCTAGTAGAAATGTTTTAGTTTGTTGTTCCTCACCCTCTCTGCAATGGATCCTGGGATGCATTAGGAGAAGTGTGGCCAGCAGGGCAAGGTAGGTTGTTCTCCCCCTCTACTCTGCACTGGTGAGACCCCACCTTGAGTACTGTGTCCAGTGCTGGGCACCCCCGTTCAGAAAAGACAGAGATTGACTGGAGAGAGTCCAGTGCAGGGCACCAAGATGCTGCAGGGAGTGGAGATCTCCCTGCTGAGGAGAGGCTGAGAGAGCTGGGGCTCTTTAGCCTGGAGAAGAGGAGACTGGGGGGAGCTCAGCAGTGTCTGTCAAGATGTTCAGGGCAGTGTAGGGAGGATGGAGCCAGACTGCTCAGTGCCATCCAGTGCCAGGACAAGAGGCAATGGGAGTCAGTTGGAGCACAAGAGGTTGAGGGGAAACAGAAGGAAGAACTTGTTGCCAGTGAGGGTGGCAGAGGCTGGCAGGGGCTGCCCAGGGAGGTTGTGGAGTCTCCTGCTCTGGAGACATTCCAGCCCCCCCTGGATCTGTTCCTGGGTGACTTGGTCTAGGTGCCCGTGCTCAGGCAGGGGGGTTGGACTAGATGATCTTCTAGCTCCCTTCCAACCCCTAACATTCTGTGATTCTGTGATTCTCTCTTGCTTTCTGCCTTTTTCACCTCCTTGCAGAAGAAGATAAAATCAGGAAGCAGCCCTTGTTTCAGCAGTGAATCAGGACAGGGAGAGCTGGCTCTCTTTTCTGGCTCCCAGAAATGGATGATTTGTTTTTATCACTGAACCTCAGTATGAAGATAAAATTTTATCTTTCAGTCTGATAAAGCAGAAAATAAAACATCACTACCCAACATTTCAATTCAGAGAATTGTTTAAGGTCTTTTTACCCTAGTTTATAATCCCTGATCTATTACCTTTATCTCAGGTATTTGCCTGGTACTGCACCCAGTGCATTTATCCTTAATGTACAGTTAGGCTGCTGTAATCTGATAACCACCTTTTATTTTATTTTAAAGCATGAGTGTTTTCTGTATGCTTAAGAACTTAAGTGATTTGGGATCTGAATCAAAATCATAGCTTATTTATGAAGTCCAAGAGATAAAAGTTGTGTGCATTACATGTTTCTGCAAAAATTAGTGGTTTTTTTTTTGTTTTAGTTTGTTTTTCCTCATGGGTAGAGTTTTGACTTGATCTGTCTTCAGATAATAAAGCACTCTTTTTCAGCACTATAACCTCTTGGGTCCTAACCTGGTATTTCTTGAAGTCCATGAAATATGCAAACTTGTGCTTCTTACCACAGTTTCCAAGTGATCCTTCTAAAAACACCTTGGGCAAATGTTTTTCAATCATTAGGATTTTCTTTTAGATTGCTTTTTTTGAAGCTTGGAGGTTTGCCTTCCACTTACAAAGTGTTGCTCTGGCTGTTAAGAAGCTCTAAGCCCATGGGATAAATAAAAAGCTCTAAGCCCATGGGATAAATAACCATCTGTATACAACAGGTAGAATAAAATATTTAAGGTATTACCTTAATTACACAGAGTGCATGAAGTAAGTCATGAAATGGTAACCAAGCCTTGCATCAGTGCTGTGCAGAGATGCAGTGTGGTAGCATGTGAAAGGTGACAGGGAGGCATGGACTGGGGGAGACCTTTCAAGTGGGCTTGAATCATTTCTCTCATGGAATGAAAGCAACAGAGGCATTTGAAAGACTAGGATGTGTGGTCAGAGGAAATAAAAGGAGCTTTTTAGCAGAATTGGGTATGCAGATGGGGGGTGACTGCATTTGTCAGGGCAGATGGGCAGGATATTGCAGCAGTGAAGATGAGATGACAATGTAAGGAAGGTGTAAGTGGAGATACAACATTTCTAGCCAGTGTTCTGATGGAGAACTGACTGTAGGTAGGGGATAAAGATGAGGGTTTCGAAGAGAATGAGTAAACTGATCATATATACAGACAACTGATGTGCATGCCAAGGAGAAGGGTGGCATTTCTCACAGTGACAGGGAAGGCTGTTCAGAGGAGGAAAGAGTTAACATTTTCAGATTAACTTTTTATAGTAGAAGATTAAGCAGTTCATAACTGTGTTACTAATCTCTTAGGAAAATATTTAAATAAACAAAAAAACAAATTACAAAACAACTTTAAAAGTTCCTGAAAATAATTTTGACTAAGGGTCCTTTTGTCCTGTAATTGGAAGATAGAACTTTAAAATGTTTAGAAGTTCCATAACTAGTACTATATGTGGGTGATGCTATTACTTGATATTCTTATTTTTCAAGAGGAGCTGATGCTGTGAATATCCTTCTGTGCCAGGGTGTTAAATGGTCTCAGGGAATTTCACTTCTGCCATTTATGGGTTCTTTTTTCAGGCTGGATGCATCACACCGTGGATCAGCTTGGAGACAAGGCAACCAAGGAAAGCTATGCGATACAGTATCTCCAGAAATCTCTAGAAGCAGATCCTAATTCTGGTCAATCCTGGTATTTCCTTGGAAGGTGAGAAGTTACTTTCTAGAGAAAGTACTAGATTTGTATGGGTTTTTTGAGGATACTCATTATTGTGAATTTTATGTTGTTTTTCTTAATACTTTTCAGAGGAAAAAATGAAAGGAATGGATGTATGTACCTACTGAAGTCTAGTTTTCTGGGAAGTGTATAAAAAGACAAGATGCTAACATATTTAGAATTAATTAATATAGATTAGAAGTTGAAATTAATTATGCCACCCAAGTAGTCCTGCATGTTTTTGTAGTGATTCTTCAGTCTACACATTTACAATCATCTGAGGCTGCCCTGCCTGGTTTTATCTGTTATTTCTCCTCCTGCCACATCTTCTAGTCTCTCTATTGGTGAATCCTCTGTAAATGTTGTTACTTTTCTTCATACCTTTTTGCACCTCTTTATCCTCTTTATTTTCCCAGAATCTGCCTTCTAATTTCAATGATTTTTGCACTAAAATACAGCTATTTTGCTAGGTGTACATCCATTTATAAACAGCTCACACTGCAACTCAGTATTAGGCTAGAGTAGCTCAGTTTGATTGATTCTAATATTTGTGCATTAATTCTGTACTATCAGACAGTATTTTTTACATCAAAATTAACTTGTTCTGAGACGTAAATCATATCAACTTGATAACATTTCTTGGTTGCCTTTTTAGAAAGCAGATTACTTTACACAAACCAGCAGGAACTCTTGAAGTAATCAAGTTTTGGAGAAAGCTTTGAGGGCCATTCAAGTCCATATATGACTAGAGAATGACTTTAGAAGATATTTATGCAAAATAAAAATTAATATCCTCACATCAGTACCTTCCAGATGACTTTGTTGGAGGTTGTGGTCACCCAGGGTTATACATTCACTCTTCCTCTTTTTCCCTCCTCATGTATTCCTGTGTGTTACTCAGTGCTCTGCAAGGAATATCCAAACTGGATAGCAAGTTAGTTTAAAGCTCCCTTTCAAAAATATTTCCACTGATATAAAAAACCCATCACCCCATTTTAAGTTGTGTTGGGTGCTTAATGTTAGTGCTTTAGCCTCATCAGTCTTCATGTGTCTGATAAAGACAGATTGAAATGTGTCTGTTGGACATTGGGGTTAAACTGTGATAAATATGATCTTCTGGAACACTCTATTCAGACTTCATGGATGTTTTTAGGCAAAGTGTTGCTAGATTTTATTGTATTCCTTTCCTAGTGTGCCTGAAGAATACATGAAAGAGTGCAGCATGTTTGACAGACCTTTGCATTTCCCATTCTGCTTGGTCTTTATTTTTACTAGAATAAATTTTCTGGTTTAATTTGTGTCTTGAAAGTTGACAGTTCTTTTTCCAACAGGGAAACAGTGCAAACAATATAAGAAGTAGAGCTATTGTAGATTAAACTATAAATGCACATATATTTTAAATACTGTATTACTTTGAAGCTGTTTATTTTCTAAAGGTAGGTATTATTCCTTGTGGTATAACTGTAGTTCTCTTTAGAGCTCTGATATTTGTGCTTATAATACTAGAATACTTTTGAATTTGAAAAATATTCAAGGATTTATATAAAAATCTGGAAGAGAAAGGGGTTTTTTTACAAAATTTCCTTCTCTATATCTAAAGTAAAACTAACTGGTTTGCAGTTAATTACTTGAAATGTTATTGAAATGAGAACTGTATGTAAAATGATTTCCAGGAACCACCCTGATTGAGCAGTTTCTCTTTTATAACTGGTAATTTGGTAGGTAACTTCATTGTTTTGTTATGCCATCTGTAGATAAATATTCTTACTCACTGATATGTTATCCCAAATTAATGTAAGTTTTAAAAATATTGTATGATTCTGTTTCCCTTACAAATGCCATAAGCTAGGGGTTAAGCAATTTTGGTATAATTTTCAAAGAAATAATTGGTAATAATGTTGATGAAGATGTTTTGAGTCTGCTTATGCCTGGCTTTCAGAAACAGCAAATGTTTTGGATTCATCTAGATGAGTAAATATTTGCATTACTTTTATTAATCAGATCAGTCTTGGTAAACCATCCTCAATGATTACCTTCTATATGTATTACCAAAGTTCTTTTTTTCTTCTCCCAGGTGCTATTCAAGTATTGGGAAAGTTCAGGATGCCTTTATATCTTATAGGCAATCTATTGATAAATCAGAAGCAAGTGCAGATACATGGTGTTCTATAGGGTAAGAATGATACAGGGTAATATAGTGACATAATTCAATAGTAATATACATAAAGAAAATAATCTTTTGACTCTTTAGTGCTGTGTAAATCTTTTTTTTGTTGTTTTTACCTTCATGTCGTCACACTTGTCTTATTTGAAGTTAAAATATTAAATTTATATTTGCTTTCTCAGTATATTTGCCTTCTCAGTTTATAAAAATGCTGAATAGGCTCTATACAGCAGCTTTGCATGGCAGATTTTATGTGTTTATGCTTATTACTCTGGGTTATATAATTACAAAGATTACAAAAAGGGTTTGAGGGGAATGTGTATATTTGTCTTGTTTCTATTTTGACTTGGTTATTAATTCTCACTTCACTAATCTTCCTATTCAGTGTGCTGTATCAACAGCAAAATCAGCCTATGGATGCTTTACAGGCCTATATCTGTGCTGTACAATTGGACCATGGCCATGCTGCAGCCTGGATGGACCTAGGCACACTCTATGAGTCCTGCAACCAGCCTCAGGATGCCATTAAATGCTACTTAAATGCAACTAGGAGCAAAAATTGTAGTAATACCTCTGCACTTGCAGCACGGATAAAGTATTTACAGGTAAAGCTGACGTGTTAAGAAGTGGGAAATAAGAGCAGTGGGGAGGGCAGAAGTAACAAAGTTTAACTTGGAGTTGTTTGTGATGTGTATAACCTGTTCTCATGTCTATTGTAAGCATATCATAGCCTGTAATCTTTTTATTTCTTCATTTTTAAGTGGAACTTAATTCCTTCTATGCCCTATTTTGCACATGTAATCAAAGCATACTGTTTTACATCACTTCGCTTTTTTTTCTTTGTATTTGTCTACGTTTTTAAGTTCTCATAACATATAGAGAGCTGCCCACGCTGTCTCTTTCACTCTTGTTTGCAATTTCAGACAAAAGGAATTATGAGACCTCTGAATCCAGAGCTCATCTTTGTTCTGATTCTCACAAAGGTTTATATTCTGGTTACCCTCTTTATACTTAGCACCTTTCTAAAACCCCAAATTTTAAATCTGTCCTCTCTTTAAGATATAATTAGCTACAGCATTTAGGAAGATTTCATGGACTTGCTCTTACTAAAGTAGGCTTGTGTTAAATTTGCTTTTTACATAATTTTTCCTAGGCTCAGTTGTGTAACCTTCCACAAGGTAGTCTACAGAATAAAACTAAATTACTTCCTAGTATTGAGGAGGCATGGAGCCTACCAATCCCCGCAGAGCTTACCTCCAGGCAGGGTGCCATGAACACAGCACAGCAGGTGAGAAGTTGGGTTATGTTCTGCAGGTGCCCAGCTTTAAGGGTTCTTTACAATTGGTAGTGGTCAAGCTTATTCTCTTTTGAGCACAGGACTGGCCTTTATTAATAAAAAGCCTTTGATTTCTTTGCAAAGGGATATTAGAACAAGAAGTTCCCTATAATATGGAAAAAAAAAAAATGGGGGTACCAATGTAGAACCTTTGTGGATTTTCATGATTTTAAAAGATTTCATCTTAAATAGCAATGCTGCAGTGGTTTAATAATCACATGAAAGGTACACATTCCTCCATTGATGACCATATGGAAACTGATTTTTCAGTTATTGAGATCAGCTTCAGAATATCTACTTGGCCCTTTTAAGATATGTGGGCTGTTAAATATATAATTGAAAGGAAAGAACTAAGAATATATAGAACCATATTTTTGTCTTCCTTCTGTGATTCTTAGGCTTGTAAACCTCATCATCCAAATACTGAACCTGTACTAGGCCTCACTCAAACACCAATTTCACAGCAATCCTTGCCACTACACATGATTCCTTCTAGCCAAGTAGATGACCTGACCAGTCCTGCCAAGAGGAAAAGAACATCTAGTCCAACAAAGGTATATATTCTGATGGATTACAGAGCCCTCTACCAAAATTATATGGAATTAAGCATTAAAACTATGCATCACGCACAGAATTTGTGCTGTAAATTTCAATCCTTTGGCATCAAGGTGGGGAATGTTTTTAGGAATTTTTGAAAAACATTTTTTCAGTGATGTGTTTAATCAGGTTACAGTTCAGACAAGAAGTGCATTAGGGTAATGCAGATATGAATGTATGCTACAGTCATAGTTGTTGAAGTGAAAAAGTACTGTCCTAGAGAGGGAGACAAACATGTCATCCCATCTATTGCCTTTGCTTATATTTAGAATTCAAGTGTTTCATCATCATGTAGTAGTTTTGCAGTAGATAAAGTACTCAGTTTTTAAAGTAGTGTGCTTTTCAGTTAAGCATGTATTACAATTTGATTGCTCCTCATTATAGTATCAGGTATCATTTAACTTTTTCCACTGACAACTCTGATAATGTATGGAAATGGTTGAATGAAATCTGGCATATTTTAGTATGTTGTTTATATTGTTATATTTATATTTATATTTTTGAAATAATGACTAGTTCTTTGATAAGTAAGATAAAATCTAGATAGTGAAAGACATTATGTTGACCCTTTGATAGTCACACATTTTGATGTGATGTTTTCTCTCAGAATACTTCAGATGTTTGGAGCAGTGGCCATACAGTGTCACATCCTCCTGTACAACAACAAATTCATTCTTGGTGCTTGACACCACAGAAATTACAGGTAGGTATCTTGAAGAACTTTAGAAGGTTTAATATATTTTTTAAAATTGTTTATTTCTTCATTTGTTTTAAGAAAATAAATATTTTTTTCAGTTGCACATGTCTGAAATTTGGTGTAAAATATTACCCAAATCATTGCCATAGTGTTAATTCCAGTTGTGCAAATATTTGTGGCTTCTCTGTGTCAGATCAATTCTGTAGTAAAATAAATGACCTCTCACAAAACCTGAACACTTACATTGTATGAATTCTATAATTTAGAATGAATTACACAGAATCACAGAATGTTAGGAGATGGAAGGGACCTCAAAAGAACACACAATAATCCATTTATCTTCAGATGTTTTAAAGACAGATACACAAATTGCTACACTTGTATGCCAAGTGAGCTTGCTTCTTGCTATAATGTGGGAGATCCTGAAGGAGGTATAGAAGTATTGTAATACCCTCTTTCTCCTCTGAGGTAACTCACTGTATCAGATTACATAAACACATTCTACAAAACTCAATCACTCAAAATCTGATACTGCTTTCCTATATTTTATGTCACATTCATAGAAAAGGGCGGATTTCATTTTTGAGATGTTGTTTCAGATCTTTTTTTCTTAGGATATGTTGTTGTCCCTTCAGTTGATGAGGGCTTGCAGTGAGCTTCAGCAGGAATTGTGTCTTTTGAAAATCAGGCCTAGCTGGCACCTTACCCATATGTTGCAGATACTGGTTTGGATGCAGGGAAGGTTGGAAGGGAACAGAGAAAGCATTCTGGCTGACTGAGCACTGTTGCCCTCAACTCCATTATACTTCTTTTGTGGGAACCATATTGGCTGTATCATGCTGTGTAATTTTTCCCTCCCTTCCTTCCTTTGCCCCCCACCTCTTTGATTGTCCCTAATCACTTTTCTGTATCACTCACACTTCATGCATTCTCATTATTTTATAGAATGTTTATGGCTGGAAGGGCCCTCCAAAGGGCATCTAGTGCAGCCCCCCTGCAGGGAGCAGGGACACCCTCAACTAGCCCAGGCTGCTCAGAGCCTTGGCCAGCCTCAATTTCTCTCTGCTTATTTTAGATCCTACCACTTTTCCCCCTTTTTTATTTTCATCTTTTTCCAGATCCAGCTTCCTCTAAGCAGTATCTAAGCAGGCTTCTCTATGTAAGTAGGGTGTGCTGGCTTTGCCAGCAATAGCTTGACAAGGTTCCAGCATATGAATAGAAACACCAAGGGGAGATAATGGAAGAGGAGGGTAAATCAAACCTTTATTGCATCTTCCAAAAGTGGCAGATCAGGAGATGGATGGGTGTGACATTATAGCACACAGCAAATGGCTCAGCTAACAAAAGCAGAAGCAGAAAGGGCTGTAGCCACACAGTAGCTGCAGGGACTGCACCAAGGCAGTGGAGCAGCCATGGGGTTGGTCACAGAGCTCCAGGCAGCAAGAGCAGTGCTGCCCACAAAGCTGCTGCACCCATAGCACTGGAGGGAAGTACAGACTTGGCTCTGCTGACACGTGTACTAGGTAGAGCTCTCTGATTCCTCTCACCCTATTTAAACAGCTCTTTAAAAGCAAAATAACAACTGACCAGGACTGGTTGTGGATTTGCTGTGCCTGGTGCTTGCACTCCCACAGAGACTCTATTTATCTCACAATTACATAGATTGGGGATCCCCATGAATAAGACTTAGCTATCTATAGAGGGACTTCAGCATGAAGCTACTGTTAAACTAGAGAGTTTGGCATTTACTGTCTTAAATCATTTTTTTTCAGACAATGTTGGATATCTTTTTTTTTTTAGTTGATAATTTGCAAATACAATTGTTGAAAGCAGAATGAAGCACACTTTATTTAATACTCATGCTCAGTTCCATTTTGCTTTATGTAATACTCTCAGTTCCATGTATGTATTACTAATGCAGCATCACCAAAGTGAAGGAGATGAGAAGGATGTAGAAAAATCATACAGGCAGACCTGAAAGGAAATAAAGAAAACCTTATTTATCTTTTATTTTGGCAGGGCTTAATTTGGATTGTTTGGCTTTTGTTTGGCTTTTTGAGTTTTTTTGGGGGGTTATGGGTTAGTGTTTTGTTTGTTTGTTTATGCTGTTGGGGTTTTTTTAATTATTATTCTGTGTTTTTGGCTTGATTTTGTTCTTTTTTTAAAGACTACTGTGATTTGAAGTAGCTTAGTGTTTAAGGTCAATAATGAAAAATGTCTGTATGTCACCTTTTGCATATATGGTTTTCATTTATGGTGCCAGCACACTTAATTTTAGTGTAGTGACAATATTTATGCACTCAATTAATTTAGAAGGTCTCTTCAGTTTTAGTAACTGGTAATAAGGTTTGATGACAGAATAGCATACGAAAAGATGTTGGAGTTTGCAACAGAAATATCAATCATGTTTTCAGATTTATGGGTCTTAATGGATAATTTTTAGTATTGTATACAGGAAAGTGATTAAAAAAAGTATGTGCAGTTTTAATGATTCTGAACTGTATTGGTGCTTTTTCAGCACTTGGAACAGCTGCGTGCAAACAGAAATAATCTAAATCCAGCACAGAAACTTATGCTGGAACAGCTGGAGAGTCAGTTTGTCTTGATGCAACAACACCAGCAGGTGAGAACAAAAATATTTTCCACTTTCACAAAACTTCTGTCAGTACTTGTGTCTGTTGTATTTCTGGAATTCTTAAGAATTTCTGTGGTACAGAGTTCTCATGCCCTTTACTGCATTACATTGTCATCTTTTTTAGTGTAAGGCACAGTTGTAGTTCACTGGTTAGAACATCATGGGTTTAGCTGGGGTTTATTATAGGGCTAGCAGATCATGTGAAAGCTTTCAAGCCACACTTTCAAACTAATGTGAGTCAACACATCTTAAGCAGACCTACTTGAGGAATACTTAGTTGTAGTAAGCTGTGTTACAGCATCTCTCTCCTCCTCTCATTGCTCCCTTCTCTCTCAGTGTCCAATCTTAGCAGTAAAATGCTAACGCTCAGACTGAAGGGCCTAGAAGGAAAGCGTGCTGATAGCTTTACCTTCAGATTCTCTCAGCATGCTTATGAGCATGATGGTAGTCTTATTTCTTGAAAGCAACTGTGAAGAACTTAAAATGAGTATAAAATGGGAATTGAGCAGCACAGTGAAGTACAACAAGCCTCGTACAGCCTTGCTTTTTCCAACTGTGCAGCTTATGTTCTTGTGCTTTGTTCACCTTCTGCTAGATGAGACAAACAGGAGTTGCACAGGTACGATCTACTGGAATTCCTAATGGGCCAACAGCTGATTCATCACTGCCTACAAACTCTGTCTCTGGTCAGCAGCCTCAGGTTGCTCTAACCAGAGTGCCTAACGTCGCTCAGCGTGGAATCCGTCCCGCCTGCCCCGGGCAGCCTATGGCTAATGGACCCTTTCCAGCAGGCCCCGTTCCCTGCAGCACAGCAAGAACGCTGGGTAGTACAGACACTATTTTGATAGGCAATAATCACATAACAGAAAGTGGAAGTAATGGAAACGTGCCTTACCTGCAGCAAAACGCACTCTCTCTACCTCATAACCGCACAAACCTGACCAGCAGCGCAGAGGAGCCGTGGAAAAACCAACTATCTAACTCCACTCAGGTACACACTCTCACTTCCCTCAGAGCACACTAAGGAGGCTTGATAAGCCATTTGAATTCTTTCATTTGTAAGCTGCTAGTATCTGTTTCCTAAAGCTGATGACCTAGATGCAAATAAAACCTAGATTAGGTTAAACCCGCCTATTACTTTTTATTATTCAAATCGATGTGTTAAATTTAACTCCATTCAGGCTAAAGGAAATTGCCATGAATGAAAGAGGGCAGTTACATACTGCTCAGCTGCCTGCCTTGGTAGAGTTTTATTTTAAAAGAAATACTTGTACATCTTTCTGTTGCTTCTTTACTGTGAAACGTTGTGACTTTGTTTTTCGTGTAGGAAGAATGTGCATATCTCGTTTTAAGGTGAATGTCATGGTTATTTGCCATTATATTGTCATCATGATGTAATAATTACATTTTGTTTCCATGTGATCTTTCAAAATGAATACTTAGAAAGCAGTCCCACAGAATTACTTGCAGAAAAATACTACAATGCCAGTAAAAACCTGCAGGGAATAAAGTGTGTAAGGGCATTTTGTGTATGTGTATATTAGAACTTGAAGATGGAATTTAGTGTTGTTTAATTTCAGCCTAAATGTCCTTCTTCCAAGACACACCTTGTGGATGTAGCAAGGTGTTCTGTAGGAGAGATAACCTAACAGTTTAATTCACTTTACCAGATGGGTTATGCTGCTTGGTTTCTTTCTCAAAATTGCATAAATTTCTTGTTTAATTAATATTGCATGTTACTTGAATGCTGAAGAATCAAGAGTGGGTGGTCATACAGATATACAGACATGCTTAACTGCACATGGCATTGCAACAAAGGCAGAGATAATCCTGGAACATCTTGTGTAAAATATGGTTATTCAAAACTAATAGTGTTATAACATGATTTTGAAAAAGTTTCTTGTGCATCAGTATTCCCATTTACATGGATTACATGCATGGCTGGGGGATGTGGAGCCTGTTAGCCTCACTACCACTCTTTGAATTAGAATTCACTTTTCTGTTTTCTCTGTGTTATATAAAAGAAGTTCTGCACTTGCTAGAGAATATCTGCTTCACATTGGATGTCTGTGGTTGTAGTGTCCATAAGGTAGGCTAGTAGTGAAATTACAGTAGGAGCTGACTGCTTGGCACAGAGGTGGTGTTTTTGTAAAGACTGA
>VYZU01052261.1:27500-57532 GCA_013401355.1 Ceyx cyanopectus
TTACTGCTGGTGCTGTAGGATGGCATGGAGTGTGAAAGGTTCAGTTGTAGAAGCTTCAGATGATGCTGCTTAGCGCTGCCTTCTGGCAAAAGATGAAAGCTACAGTTACAGGTACAGCTATATAGAGGCAGCAGATGTAGCCACTGCAATAGCCATTGGGCTGTGGCAGAGGTGGATGGCCAACGAGGGCAAGAATAACTTCAGCTGCTGTAGCTGCATCTGCCAGTGTTCATCTCTGACACACAAGTCCCATCTTCTTGATTAGGCTCATCTTATATCCATGCAGTCAGCTTCAATGCATCCCCTTAGCACTTCTGGTGCTTCCTAGATCTGTGTGATCAAAAGCAGTGTAGCAGAAGCACCAGGCTCCAATGCTTCTTGGCTATTTATTTCTTAGCTCAGTGTTGTTAAACCACCAGAAATGGCAGGTGAATTCCCCCCTCTTTCCAAAGAAAAAGAAAATAGGTGAGAATGTGATTGTTGGGATAACTGCTGTGACACTGCTGTAGTTGTCAGGGGGCAGGAGCTTCCTGCAGAAGTCAAGAGTGCTGGGATTTGATGGTTCCTCCAGCAGCACATTTTCAGTCTCTTGGAAATGCAACTCCTTCATGAGATATATGTTCTAACAATAAAAAGGATAATTTCATAAACTCCCCTGCATCAAGGAACGATGTATTTTACCACAGTAGTAATATTAGTTCTCCCTCAAAGGTAGCCTGAGCTCACATGTGCTAGCAGGGAGCTAGCTTTGCAAATTCACACTGTTCTTGGTGCTCACAGCCTTCCCTGTGCACTGTCTGAGTCCTCAGATTTTCTAGGTAGTCTTCAGAGATACTTGCCTTCTTTTTTATTTGAAATTTTATTTGAAATCCCAACATGCTACGAAATGGAAATGACTGTTGAGCACTGTAACTTCTGTGTCCATGTCTGACAGGTTTTTTGCCAGTGGTGAAAAAGTTCTATAAGATGCTTTTAAAGTTCACAGAAGTCCTTTTGATCAAAAGCACTTGGTTAGTGAAATCTTTGTGTTCTAACTTCTATTTTCCATAATTAACAATATTTATATAATATATATTATANTTGGAGACTATATAGCAAATATGGTGCTTTTGAACATTACCCTCTTGATGTTATAACAGTGATAAAAGCACATTTATCCTTCCTTCACCACACCCACATCAATGAATTAAATTCAAAAAAGCTGCATCTGTTATTGAGATTGAGCATCAGTAGTTTCTAATGTACTGGGATTTGGTGACTAATGCTGAGTGTGGTGTAGAAGTCATAGAATCAGAGAATGTTTAGGGCTGGAAGGGGCCTCCAAAGGGCATCTAGTGCAGCCCCCTGCAGGGAGCAGGGACACCCTCAACTAGCCCAGGCTGCTCAGAGCCTTGGCCAACCTCCCCTGCAATATGTGTAGGTCTCAAAGATAAACTTCCTAGAAAAGAAAAACACCTATAGGGAGCTTTTGTGATTTTTCAAATATGAAGTCTTCCATTGTCATCTTCAAGTGAAGCTTCTACATCTATTACATTCTTGAAAGTGAATAGCTTAACAGTTTTTTTTGTTGTTTCATTGGGACCATGTATGTGTTCTTGATGGTCTAAGTATAAAAATAGCCCCCATGGCTGGTGTTGGGATGAGTGCATTGCAAATACACTTAAAATAAATTGTTATGAAGTTCTTTCATGAACTTTAGCTGATCTCTCTCTTTAGAATTTGCTCAGCAAAAATTGGCATGCAGCCTTCTTGGAAAAATAATGGGAAGTGCATTTCTGAGTTAAATGTTGCATTTTAATTGTTGTATGACAGTGTTTATTGGGCTGGTTATATGTGAGATCTGCAGTTAGTGCTCAGTAGCAAAACACTGAGTATTTTTAGTATGAAAATTAGCTTTTCATATACAAATCTTTGCTGTTGTTCTGCTTTCAATTACACATTAACATTTCTAACTGTATTGAGGGACCCTAATTACAAAATACTGACCCTTAAAGTCCAATTTCTAAAGTGTGCCTAGGTCTCTTGTCTTCTGCAGTGTGTCACCTGGATTCATGTAGTCATTTTTTTTCCCAGGCTCACATAGTGATTTTTCAAGGAAGGTAAGCTTCTATTTTGCCACCTGTAGTTTGCAGGCAGCTGAAAAAAAATATCCTAGGTGCCTTTTAGTTTCCTTGTTACTGACTGGAGATTGAGAGCTCCCTCTTCAGCCTGTCCACACCTGAATTCAGCAAGGCTAAGAATTTACAAGCTGGATAATAAAAAGAGATGAGCAGTGGGAGAAGTGGAAGAGAGATTCTAAATTTTAGCTGTTTGGAGCTCAAGTCCTTCAGTCTGGGCTGGGACTGGGACATATTCTAGAGACAGGATCTCTCCTAGTTCAACAGTGCTTGCTGCAAAGTATCTGCACATGTCTTATAATAATGAGTGATTCTGAGCTATTGGGTGAGACTGAGAACACAGTAACAATTGCAGCATGTTGAGGGTAAGGCTGAAGTGTAAAGGCAGGCAGTTTCCCATCTGTGAAAGTTCTGCTGTGCTCATTATTATTGTTCCTGTGCTCTGGGGAGGGTTACCTGTTAGGGAAAAGGTCCTGTCTACATGTTTATTACATACAAATAGAAATAATAATTCTCTGGGATAGATCCATTATATATTATATCTTTATTTTCTTCCCCTGCCATCCATATATACCTTATATTTTCCATGTATACATTTGAGGGCAAGGCTATCCCAGCCATATACTGTCTAGCTGATTAGCCCTGTCTTTGTATTAAAATGCATGGAGTTTGAAGGTGTGCATTCTGGGGAGAATAACCTCAACATAGATACTGTATGCATGAGTGATGTAGGGAAATACTGACTGGAGAGAGCACTGATGGATACTGTGCTGAAAGCCCTGCTTATTTGCAAAATAATTCAAGATTTATACATAGTGGAGCAGAAGGTGTTTATATACTGATATATCAGGTGCTATGAACTTCAATACTTCATGTTAACCTCTATTTTAACACAGTGTTGTAAGATAGTGGAAAAACATCTTGAGGTACAAAAGTGAATTTGTGACCAAAATTATTATTTGTGGAATTACTGTAAAAAATTGAAAGAAAAACCAAATAACCAAACACCTGTGCTAAAATAAACTTCATGCACAGGAGGAGTGGAGTTGTCTTCTAATATTAGTTCTTATATATTGGAGCTACCCTGGCTTGGCCCTTGAGTGTGTTAATATTTGTTACACACATGCCCCTCTTTCATTTGATATACTCAGAAGACATTCTGGCTACTCTAGGTCTGGACAATTGCATTCTGTTACCTTCTGGCATGTTCTTGCTATCTGACAATACTTATTTGGTACAGTCTGTTGCCCTATTGTCTTGAGGGTGTGCTCTGGCGGGGGTGAGGGAAGACTTTGGCTGGTAGTAACAAGTGAGTGCAACTTGGTTTTATATAGCTGGAGCTCTAGATGATTCATTTTTATTCCCCTCATTGTTCTGATTGTCTCTATTTACTGTATGCTTCAAAATAAGAGTGATTATGTTGCTTTTAAATCACAATGAAATTCCTCAGAAGTCTATTTAACTAATCTTTAAATGAATACAGGATGGAAAAAAAAAAGTTCTTAAATAAGAGAAGCCATCTGTTTACAAATTTTGGACCATACAGTTTTATTTGTTCTTAGAGCACAAAAGACTCAAAATGATTAAGGAGTTTGGGATTAAAACAAGCACAAGAGTTGATTCACAATATGAGTAGAGCTGACCTACTACAAGATAGCAAACTGCAGGATAATGAGGTCCCTCATCTCACAAGAGTGATTTTCTCAGGAGCAGTGTGGTAATACCACTAAAAACTGGCTTGTTTATGTCACTATTACATTGCTTGTTGCTTAAGATCAAAGGAACATCAGCTATACGAGTTTTAAGGTAAAAGCAATTATTAGAAAAGGGGTTTAGAAATAATGAATTACAATAAAATGAAGATGGAAGTAGGCAAAAAAAAAAATGTTGGGAGTGTGTAATTTTGCTTTATGTAAACAAGTGTCATCTGAATAAAAGCTGCTCAAGTGAAACCATTAGGTGAAGGGAGATGCTTTGTGTCATAAAATGCAAAACACACACCAAATAGAAAAAAAACCTCCATTGGATTATTTTCTTACTGTGTGTGAATAGGCTGCCTGGTCTGCAGGAGCAGACTTGCTGAGTGTTTTGTTTTTCCAGAGACTGAAGCGAGTGATTAAATAGGGCAAGATCATGACAGAGGCTGAACAGTTTCTTTATGTCTGTCTTCCTCAGTGAGTATGTTGAGGAAATATTTAACAGATTCTATTCATGTGGTGAAATGAGGCTGTTCAGGAGGCTGAGAAGGGGTCAGGAAGAAAGTGCTGGCTTAGCAGTTGGTCCTGCAACAAGGAGCTTCCCTTGAAGGGCTATACAGGGTTCATTGTAAAGCTATAAGGAATTTAGAGATGCAGTGGTTGAGCTATTGACTAAAATATGCAAATCTCATTAAGATGCTGTTCTGGAGAACAGTAGAGTAGCAAATGTTCTCATCTTGTTAAACTGCTTTTGGAGAGTAGGGATGAAAGAGAATTTAGGAGGTGATTCTACAAAGTTAAGTGTGGTTTGGTGAGTGTTCCCTACCAATAAAAACTGATTACAAACAGTAAATTTTAAGGTGGTTATATAACAACTAAATTATCATGTTTGGTAGTTTGTCTGTATAGTAAATTAAATTTCTTTAAGCCTCTGAGCAAAATTACAGATAAAAGAGTGTGCTATTAAATTAATTATCTTTTATTAGATACCTAGAGAAAATCCCCTGTTGAGGTCATTAAAAACCAAAACCAAGTGATTTTGAGCATAAGTGAAAAACATGTGATTAAAAGAAGAAAATAAACTAGAAATAACTGCTCTGAGTTTGTTATTAGAAAAGCTGATCATTAATGGGGGGTGGGGAGGGGGGTAGAATCTGCTGCTTTGTCTAGTTGTGTATCAGGTCTCCTTGAGAAGACCTATCAAAAGCTTTCTTCTGTACTCCTAGAACTCTAGGTATCTTTTCCCTGTGAGCAAATCCTTCTGAAAGCAGAGTTAATGAAATGTTATCAGAAGGCTTGAGATTTAACACTCGAGCTGTTTATTTCGACTGATGTGAAATCTGCTGATTTCTAGCTCTGTGTTTCAAGCAGGGCATCTGTCTAATCATCATCCTGGAGGAGGGATGTTATAAATCCAGTATCCAGCTCAGTTAAGAGGATCCATTGCTTGTCCTTTCGAGATCAACTCCTTCCTTTGAGTAGTGTAGGGAAGTTCTTGATCTTGCTTGGGTTGTTCCTCATAAAAGAAATAAGAAATAGCTTAGTTTAGGGAGGGTTATTATTAAAGCTTGTTCACAGCCTTGAATGAAAGCTACAAGCAAAACTTGTGTTTGATAATGATTTAGAGAACTGTGCAAGAGGTCCTCAAAGGCTTCTGAGAGGAAGAGTAGAGAGCAATCCACTGAGAAAGGCAAGTGACAGGTGACCAGGAGAGATCAGCTTTTTATCAAGGGACTTCATAGAATCAGAGAATGTTTATGGCTGGAAGGGAGCTCCAAAGGGCATCTAGTGCAGCCCCCTGCAGGGAGCAGGGACACCCTCAACTAGCCCAGGCTGCTCAGAGCCTTGGCCAACCTCCCCTGCAAGAGCTCCAGGGATGGGGCCTCAACCACCTCCCTGGGGAGCCTGTGCCACTGAGCCACCACCCTCAAGGGAAACAACTTCTTCCTGAGATCCAGTCTACATCTCCCCTCATTTAAACCCATTCCCCCTTGTCCTTTCACTGCAGGCCCTTGGCAACAGCCCCTCTGCAGCCTTCCTGCAGCCCCTTCAGGCACCTGGGTTGTTTAGCCTGGAGAAAAGGAGGCTGAGGGGAGACTTTCTTGCTCTCTTTACCTGTAAGGGGTTGTAATGAGGTGGAAGTTGTTCTGTTCTCTCAAGCAACAAGCAGTAGGACCAGAGGAAATGGCCTTAAGTCATGTTGAGGCAGGTTTAAATTGGATAATAGGAAAAATACTTTCACCAAAAGGGTTGTGAAGGAGCAGGCTGTGGTGGAGTCACCATCCCTGGAGGTATTTAAAAGACTTCTAAACGTGGTGCTGAGAGACATGGTTTAGTGGTGACCTGTCAGTGCTGGAACCTGATGAACTTGCAGGTCCATTCTAAACAAAATAGATTTAGGATTCTAAATAGCCAACGGGTGCACCAGCCTAGGAAATCAGCTTCTTGAGGAGTGGGAAAAGCAGTACAGAGATCTCCTTGTTTGCTGGGCTCTGTGGTGAAGAAAAAAAAGTTTATATTTTGTTCTTAAAAACAAATAAATTTTTAAAAATTAATTAGTGTTTTACTGGAGGGTTTCTTTACTTGTAAGCAAAGGACTTTTTTGGTTTGAAGGCAAAATTGTTCATTTGCTCTAAAGGCACATTACCTGTGACAAGTCAACTTAGCAGGTTCTAAGAAAAAAAAAATTGAAATATTATGATTTCACAAGATAAACACTTCCCAGGGTAAGACATTATGTTTTATTTCAAAAGACAAATCTGCAGATGAGAAGCAGAACCATGTGGGAGTGAAAAAAGACCCAAACAAAATCATAGCAAAGATTTATAGTTTAGGAGGAAGGGAAAACACTTCCCTTTTAACAAAAAAAAAAATAGTTACCACTTGTTATAATGTTTTTCTTACATAAGTCATTAATAGATGTTTCTCTTTGTCTTATAGACTAAGAACAAGGTGGTTAGCAAATGAAATAGGAAGACATTAAGAAAAGAAAAAAAGGAACATTACTTCTTACATGACTTATAATTAACCTATGAAATTCACTGTCAACCTATATTATTGAGGTCGAAACCAGAAAAGAATACAAAAATGATTAGAAATACATTTACATAATGAGAAAATCCTCAATTCTATTACAGGGTTTTCTGTAGGTTTAAAAAAATAAATGATCTCTGGGAGTGTTGCCAGCCAGTACCTGGTTGTGAAAAGCTGGGATAGAGAAATGAGTGAAGAATAGGTTGTATAATTATTTGGCATTACTGGCATTTCAGCATGATGTAAGCATGACTTGACTTCTTTATATTCCCTTTTGAAAGCTCCTCTTTCTCTCTACTAGTGCAGAAGCAGCTTGTTAAGCAGGTCTAGGTCAGGTAAGTATGTGCATCCCATTGCTTCCATTGATTCCTTCTGCAGGCACATTTAAAGAGTATTTTTTCTTCATCCTCAGCTAATTAATTCAGATAGATTCAAGATAGAGTATCATAAATCCACTTTTCCTTACATTCATGTTCAATGTGATTTTTATTTGGGCAAGTGAGGGTATTAGTTTTGTTGTTCAGAGTAACTAATCATCCTGAGAGTGGTAAAAACCAGGTAATTCTCTTGCTGCTAATCTTGAATAAGTCACTTCAACTGACTTCACAACAAAAGTAACTGCTTAAGTGCAAATGATTGAGAAGGCAAATATTTTTAAAAGTACTGAAGCTGAGAGTTATAGAAAACTCAGAAATGAAGTTTGGAGAAAGAAAACTATAGCCAAGAATGAAAAAGAAGAAACAAAAAACCCCACTAATGCTTAATGGCTTCACAGAGCTATTAGAACAGTCAGTAGAGGCAAGAGAGAGGTCAGTAAATATTTTTGTTCTGTGCTTTGGAAAAAGGCAGAGATGATGCTCACATCACAGTGGGTATGAGAACACACTGGTTTTTACCTTAATCAATGGGAAAATTAAATAGTAGTTATGCTTAAATTTGACATTTTAAAGTCAGGTAACAAAGCTCCATGGGTGCTGAGAGGACAAACCAGAGATTTATTACCATTCAGACAGACTTTTGTTGTAGTTCAAAAAAAGTTCAGAGGGCTTGAAAATCACTGCAGAGCTGCTTTCTGAGAAATAGATGTGATCACCTCAGTCTGGCATTAGGCTCAAACAATAATAAAAATACTGAGGTATTTAATAAACGTAAAGGGTTGTAATTAATGATTCCTGGCTCTCAAAAAAAGAAGTTTTGTCATGTTAATATTCTTGTAGCTGAGAATTAGTATAATAGAGTTAAAATTAATGCAGCCATGTTGGCTTTAAACTCGAATTTATTTTTTTTAATTCAACTAGGATGACACAAAGTCAATACAGTACCTATAAAATGTGGATAAGTTTCATGTAGTTGTAAATGTCTCTGTGATTCTGCCTTGCAATCAGCTGATGGTTTGTGCTATTTAGGTGTTGATAGTGACATAGAGCTTCAACAGGGGGGTCACTAAGGCTACAGCAGCTGGAATCCATCTCCCCATGGGGGGCAGGAGTGTCCAGGCTGCTTAGCAAGGTGCTGCATTGTCCATGCAGTGAAATAGTGAACTCAGGGGAAGATGTTCAGTAGACAGATGAAGGCACCATCTCAGGCTGATCCATCAGTCTCCACGTGTCAGGAAATCCCTCGGTAACATCAAATGACTTGTGTTAATATTTGCTAGAAGCACAGCTTGGGGAGTGAGTGCTGTATAATGAAGAGGACAGGTGATGGTTGCACAGCCAACTGGGTCACACCTCTGCTTGTGGTTAACTGTGGTTTGTTGTTCTCCAAATCTGCAGGCTGTAGACTGGTGTTAGAAGATGTGGGAATGTATCCTAGAAAGCAGTACAATGAATGGGGCTGCCCAGGGAGGTTGTGGAGTCTCCTGCTCTGGAGACATTCCAGCCCCACCTGGATCTGTTCCTGGGGGACTTGGTCTAGGTGCCCCTGCTCATCAGTATGCACCCCTGTCCTTACTTTTCTGGGGCAGAGAGCTGCTCCTGCCTTTTCACAGAATCACAGAATCACAGAAATTAGGGGCTGGAAGGGACCTAGAAGATCATCTAGTCCAACCCCCCTGCCTGAGCAGGATCACTTAGACCAAGTCTCTCAGGAACAGATCCAGGCGGGTCTTAAGTGTCTCCAGAGATGGAGACTCCACAACCCCCCTGGGCAGCCTGTTCCAGAGCTCTGGCTTTCTTCCCACTCTGGGGGAGCAGGGTGTCCTGCCTTGTGCACTCTATGACAAGCCAGTTCCCTCTAGAAAGTTCATGCCAACGACTGAAGCTCGTCCTCCTCATTCTCTATCACAGTGATCTAGGTGACAGTTTGGATGCTTCAGTTTCCTTTTGGGGTCTAAATCAGGTTTGTGGGGGTTTTTTTCTTGAGCATTGCATCTGTTGCCTCTTTCAGCTGGTATGAAATCCTCTCAGAAAATCACACACTCCTGCACCAGAGATGTGTGAGACTTTCCTTTTGTTGTCAAAAAGGACCTTTCACTTTGCTTGCACTGGCCATAAATCCATATTTCTGGAGGTGGAGAGGCTAGCAGTAGATAACTCACACAGCTTTATTTCAGGTGCCAGTTGCAAATCTTCTTAGTATGTCAGTGATTTTTTTGGTGATTTCTGTTGCTCTGTTTTGCACAGTATCAGTGTTACTCTCACAGCTCTCTTGCATTGATATTAATAGTAGGTTATTCAGGTTCATAGTTTAAAAAAAATATGATAGAGTGAAACTAGTCTGTTAAAGACAACTGTAAATAAATAAATTTGCTTTTCTTTGGCCCCTTTCGTGACATTTCCACAGAGTGTTTTAGTAACTTAGTAGGAAACAGTGGCATAAATTTGGTGGTACCAGCTTCAAGAGCTGGGTTTATGTTCTCTGTTCATCTCTATCTCTCCTCTGGACTATCTCCCTGCTTCTCTGTCTCCCTGGCCTTTTCAGACTTAGAGTTTCTCTAAGCAGTTTTTCCTTTCTCTACTGTCCCCCTTTCCTGAAGACTCTATGTACCCTGGCTTTACTGAGCCTTTCACTGTGACCTCAAAAAAAAAAAAGAACTTTTGTTGTCCCAGTTGCTGTGCTGTGGAGACAAGCTCTGTTGCTGAGAGTTGCATCTAATGCAAGTCATCTGTGTTTTCTGCTGAAGCCTTTTGGTACCAGAACAACTTCTTTGTAACTGGTGACTTTCATGAAAATCCATTACTAAATGGTGCATTAGAAGCATTCCACTTTGTGAGGTATCAACACTAGTAAATCAAATGAGTCTGGAAGAAGGATTGGAATAGTGTTTACAGCTGGAAGAATCTTGAAGTAGTTGAGTCATTTTTAACAACAAAATTACAGGATGGTTTTCATAAGAAATATTTTCCTGGTGCTAGTAATGGGAAATTGAATACAGACTAAGCTCAGAATGCAGATTTTTCACATCATTCATTATAGGAAAAGTTAATGCACATAGAGTGGCTTATCTGTGTGTGGAAATCTCCAGAGAAACATGATAAGCAGGGTTCTTGCTCAAGCCCACGGACAGCTGTTGACACAGCAGCTCTCTCAGGGTAGATCTTTTTCTCTGTTGCTCAGACAAATGGATTATTACACAACAGTGGCTCCTTCTGGCTTCAAAACGTGTCCAACAGAAAGGGGCAGGTGATGATTCAATGCAGTGTCTTCAGCTGCAGTTGTGTTTTGGGACTCAGCAGCTGTTCTGCCACAGCACTGGGCACAGCACTGCTGGATTACCTCAGTCACCAGCCACCAGCTAAGAAGGTTCCTCTCTGCTTCTAGTTTGAAACCTGCTTTCCCTGATAAATTTTGTCAAATGTGTCCTGTTTTATTTGAAATGGCTGTATTTTTCACTAATAGTGGTGCTGTTGCAGATTTGGCAGGTGAAGTGGGAATTCTTTTGAATCATTTCAAATTATACACTTGGAGTCCTTGATTAAAGTATATGAGCTGTTATTTGCATCTTGAATTACAGTTTCTCCTTCTCTATCATCATTTTGCAGAATAGATGACACTAATATGTATTTATTTTATTTGTCAAGTATTGACAGAGGCAGCTCTTCTTTCCTTTTAGGAATCTGGGTAAAAATGGCTTATCTAACAGTAGTATTCTATTGGATAAATGCCCACCTCCACGACCACCACCTCCACCATACCCTCCCTTGCCAAAGGACAAGCTGAATCCACCTACACCTAGTATTTATGTAAGTAAATCTATGGTAGAAATGAGTTGACTGCCTTTTGTAATTGTTTGGATATCTGAATTACATAATTAATGATGTCAAAGATGCACTGTTGGTAGCTGAATTTTAATTACCTTGCTCTCCCAGCTAGTGTATAAGCAGGAAAAATGCTAACCTTAAAGAAAAATTTGAGGAATAATTTCACTTTTAAAGTAACTGTAAATTAAGAGTTTCAGTAAACAAGAGGAAGAACAGCTTCAGAATTTTGTTTTTTTAATACTCAAAATATTGGCAGAATAAGCAAAATAGTTCATTAAATACAATGCACATATTTCATACGTATGTCTTCCATACAAGTGACAGTCTAAGTATAAATGAGCAAGTAAATAAATTCTCTTAACAATTGGCTTCAAAATATAGTAAAGAAAAGTAAGAAAACTGAGGTGTTGTTAAGAAGAAAATGTCACTAGGAAAAGGCTGGGTTTAGGTGAATGGTATTTTCTCATGCCAGGATTACAACTTAGCTTCTAAAAATACAATATATAGCAGCTTTATGAAGAGGTTAAGCTAACAGCTTTAGGGATAGAAGAATTAATTACAGGATGTCCACTTCCTTAATAACAGAAGAATAAATTTAAATAGTGTGTCCATGCAGCCAGTGTAAAAACCAGGTTAGCTTTGGGTAACTCAACATGAGGACCAGCAGTGAATGGCACTTTGGTCTGTCCAAGAGTTGGAAGCTATAGTGCTTTCAGTTGCTCACCAAATGTTGCATCTTAATTAATTTACCTTATTAGAAGCCTATCACAGGTTTGTTGAGTCCATACAGAGCTGGTAAGTCAACTGTGCTTCAGCATGCTTCACCATAGGAAATATGGTGAAAGAGATGTTTTCAGCATGTAAAAAGATGCACAAAAACTTAAATTATAGGGAGACTCTGGCATAAAATTGAGGTCAAAGGTGCAGAAAAGCTTAAACTCAAATCCACCTTTCTGGTTAACATGAGGTATACAGTGGTAGTGCTCTTTTTAATTATGCTATTTCTTGTATACACTGTCTTTAGAATTAGATGTTTTGACTTCTGAAAAGAAAGTATATTATCTTGCTCTTCAGAGAATTCTGTAAATGTAGGGAATGTACAAGGCTACTGTGAGATAAAGAAATACACTGCAGGAAACCTAAGCCAAAGCAATTGGGGAATAATTCATGCCAAGAAATAAATTGCAGTAACAAATTAATTTCAGGAGTGAACCCAGCTTTTACATGGGGAAAGGGTTGTATGATCTACTTCTTCATTCCAAACAGTGCAGGGAAACAGAAAAAAAAATCCTTGTCTTTTTCTGTTGTTTCTCATTTTATTTTTCTGTTGTTTCTCATTTTATTTTTCTGTTGTTTCTCATTTTATTTTTATTTTGTTTCTCATTTTATTTTTATTTTGTTTCTCATTTTATTGTTAATTTAAATTTTTTTATTTTATTTTTATTTTTTTTTATTTTATTTTATTTTACAAATAAGGGGTCTAAATTAATCTGACACCTAATATTCCATTATAATTTTACAGTTGGAAAATAAACGAGATGCTTTCTTTCCACCTTTACATCAATTTTGTACAAATCCAAACAACCCTGTTACTGTAATACGTGGCCTTGCTGGAGCGCTTAAATTAGGTGAGTTTATATGTTTGGGGTTTTTTTTACTTCAGAAAAATAATATAAATGCTTTTTTAAAAGAGGTCTCTCAGTGCTTGGAAGTGGCAATTTTATTTCTCTAATCCTGTATCACTTGTGTATTCCAAGTAATTAGGGTGTCATTTCTCAGTTCACTCCTGTTTCTAATTGTGATCATATATAAAAAAAAAAACCCAAACCAAACCACGAAACAGCACAAAACACTCAAAAAACCCAAAAAATAAAATCCAGCAGATGCTGTTGAGCTGAGAGGATATGGAGGACAGAGGGGAACAGAACTGTGGATTGGAAGCTTGCAGAGAAAATGTCACTTTTCCCTCTGAAAACTATGGCTACATGTCTTTGTGCTTACATGTAATGATCTATAATCTGACTGTGTGCAGTGTTTTGGACTAGGTAAATAGAAAAAAACTCTCAGTGCTGGTAGGAAATGTGTTACAGGATGGAAGTGCAGTCATGAAACTCTTGTCTGAAAAATCTTTTATTAGTGATAGATGTAAACATTGTTTGCAGACTTGTTTACACGAGGCATGTAAAATGTTTCTTGAAATACAGCCCATGCAGTAGCTGCCAAGTTTTTCTAAGCCTCTACTCTTGTATACAGAAAAGCTTTTGGAGTGTTAATCATGAGTGTTAATTATTAACCTACAGGTGGGATGTGTTATGAACAGGGGAAAAAAAATGCTTTAGTTGAAAGCTTTAGATAACTTCATTAATTTTCTTGGAACTTTTAATTGTATTTTAACTAACATTTATGAATTTTATTCCTATTTCTTAGATCTGGGACTCTTCTCTACTAAGACATTGGTAGAAGCAAATAATGAACACATAGTAGAAGTAAGGACACAACTTCTGCAGCCAGCAGATGAAAACTGGGACCCCACTGGAACAAAGAAAATCTGGCGTTGTGAAAGCAGCAGGTCTCACACAACAATTGCTAAATATGCACAGTACCAGGCCTCCTCATTCCAGGAGTCTTTAAGGGTAAGGCCATTCTTATTATTTAAGTTATAATTTACAATCTGTATACTAACTCTGGAACCACTTAATAATGACTATTGAAAACCAGCAGAAAATGTGAAGGAGAAGGAGGTGTTTCCATGTTTCAACACAGGGGAATTCACAGAATCTGGTTTGAATAGAGGTTCAAATACAGGGTGTCCCTCCCATAAGCATAGCAGAAACTTAATTTGCTTAATTTTTCTTAATTTCCTTAATTTTTTCACAAAAAAACTCCTGGCTATTACATAATTTAAAATATCTCCTCAACCTCTCCCCGTTCAGACAAGGGTGTCTTGTGGCCATGAGAATCCACTGATCACTACAGACTTGGATTTGCTATTCATAATAGCAACAAACAGACAAACAGAGATTGGTGAGTGAACTTTTTACCCTGTCTTGAAAGCTAAGGTAATACGAAAAGTACTGCTTTTGCCTTTGTGTTTATGCAGTGTTAAAAAAAAAGGATATTTTTTGTCTAGCTGAAACCTTTGGGGATACTCCAGTAAGAGTGAGATAAAGCAATAAACTACATTGAGCAGCCACAGACAACTGCCTTAGTAACAAGAAATGGTTGCAAAGTTAAATTCCATATGACTAATTAAATTCTAATACAATCACACAAGTGACTATTTTTTTTCCTTTAAAATTCATTAGACTGTTGGGGCCCATGAGGGCAGCAGCATNTTACTTCTGACTGGTTTATTCTTTTTTTTTCTCTGCCCTGTACTAAGCAGCCCTAGCTTTTTTTTTTTTATTTTATTCCTCTATAGTGGATATTGACTGAAGTTCTCTGGTACTCCTTGAACAGTTATATTTATATACATTTACATGTTTAATAACATATGTAATAGGTCACATACCAGCTTGTCATCAGCTTTGGGTTTGCACCAAGAAATGAACTGCTACCTTTTCTTACTACTTTTCTTTCTCTGTTACAAACTGGTGGTAAAAATGCAGTATATAAAATAATTTTCAGAATGATGATTTTCTTTTTTCCCTTGAAAATTAGGAGGACAATGTAACCTGCATCCTTTGCCTAACTCTGCTTTGACCTGTCCTTAGGTGACTTTAGCAGTGTTCACATGAAAGCTTTATTTCTTCTTTCTACAGACACAGACCTCTTGGCTTGCCCTGAGTGTTCTTTCCTTTTTTCCATTCCTCTAACAACTATTATATTGCTTTTCTAACATGTCCTGCAGTATTTGATAAATCCATCATTGCCAGGTTCCTTTCTGTTTCTCTTTGTCCTTCACTCAAAGGATGAATAAGGCTTTTCTCAGGTACACAGGGCACTTTGAGATTTAAAACAATCCCATTCAAAGCCAGAGAGAGATCTTTGGATAGCCTCCAGGCACTTCACTCCTTTTTGTCTTACTTTTTTTTCTTCTGTGTCCATATACTTGCCAAAAAAAGAAGTCTTTAGATCAGGGTTTTGATTGCACTCTGCTAAAAAGATCAAATTACATCATTTAATATTGGTTAGATTTTTTTTTTCCCCACTAGTCATGGTCCTAGCTGGTGCAGTGCTAAAATAGCATATGCAATGAAAAATTCAAAAGATTGGGTATAATGGATTTTATAAAAAGAATTTTATAAATATTAGTCATCCTAGTTTCCCATCAGGATACCTACTTGACTTTGAAGGAAGGTAAATGTTCTAGTCTGAAAAAGTTAACAGTATTCCTTAGGATTCAATTCCAGTTCACCTGCATAATCATGCAAACCAGCACACTCATTTGCATCTGTAATGTAGGCTAGCAGAAATGTTTACAGTTTAAACATTTTCTGTAGTCCTGGCTTGAGAATCACTACATTTGGAGTCATGATTTTTTTTTGCAATGGATTTTGACTGAGAATTATTTGAAAAAATGTTCTTAACTGTAATATTGACATTAAATCTTAGATGTATTTTAAAGACTGTACCAGCATCTCCAAACAAATGTGCTTAACTCTGTGAACACTTTATACCTATATAGTTTATATACTTAATTTCATGAGTATTTAATATACACACTTTAAAATATCTATGAAAACATTTCCCCAATTGCATTTTCTAGGAGGAAAATGAGAAGAAGAGTCACCACAAGGACCNATTTTCACATATTTATATATATATCTATTTGCAGCTCTGGGCGGAGGAGAAGAGGACCTTTTAAAACAATCAAGTTTGGGACCAACATTGACCTGTCAGATGACAAAAAGTAAGTTGATTTTCTCCTGCTCACAGTGATATTTCTAGAGTATGATACTCCTGGAAAACCAATGCATTCTTCTCAGACATCAGTGAGTTTATCTGATGATAAACCCATTTCCAGGTGCACACCCCATTTCCACAATTAAATTGTTGCCTTTGGTCTTGAAACTATTCCTATGCATCCTTCACATGCTAAAATCTCTTACCACACTTTTCTTTCCAGGGTCTTTATTTTTTTCAGAAATTAAAAATCCATCAGAATCTGTTCTTCCCAGTCCTCCTTGTAACACATTAACTTTATTTCATACTGAGGCTATGTTTGCGTACAACTTCACTTCTGACAATGCCAAATTTTCAGTCTTTCCACGTCAATTTAAGGATTTTTCTTTTATTCATCTGAATTTTTGTTACTTGGTTTTTGTTTCCTTTTATTTCTACTGTCATACTTTCTGCTTCCACTTTTTTGTAGCTCTTGCTCCTCTATCCAGGAACAAGGTTCAAAATATGTACTAAAGACCAGACCAGTGCTTACCTGTGGGTGTACCATGATCATTCTCTCAGAAATTTAAAAAAAAAAAAAGACAAAAATTAAGTATTCTTTAAACTATATATCCTTCTGTGAGTAGATGAAGGGAACTGAGTAACACGTAAGAAATTCTTAGAAATACTGTGAAAGCATGTTTTAATTGTCCAGTAAAAAAACTTTTATTTGGTTCAATTTCTAGTTAGTTTATATTTCATAAAAGATCCAGCATTTCTAAGCTGTCAATCCTGCCAGATGTAGTACAAAAATTCTCAGTTACTTCCATCATTAAAGCAGAAGAAATGGTGTTTGAAACTGAGGAATAAGACCCACTTGAGATGCTGAGATCTTGTGTGATACAGTCACTGCAAGATCAGTGTGTGCATGTATGTAATTAGAGATAGAAAATGTAAAATCTTTATCCTAGTCTTTTTCTAAATAAAATTCCATCTATAGATATAAAGTTGCTACTAATTAACTAGCACTCTGAGCAAACCACTGGGAGAGAGACTTTAAATTAACCTAAGCATAACTCACCTGAGGCTCACAGGAATTGAATTTTGATGCTTTAAATAGTTGTAGTAGGATCCCAGGAAGATGCCACATTTTCTCATCTGCAGTTTTGGCTTTTGCTGCAAAACTTACCTTTCCCTTCAACTGGCCTGTCAGGTTTCTCATAATATTTGGAAATATTTTAAACCAGAAGAGTAACACAGATACACAGATGACATTACTGAGGTCCACACTGAAGTTCTGGGTTTTTGGGTGTTTGAATATCTGTGTTTTTCTTAATGCAGGTACTCAGTTCCATAGCACATGCACATTATTAACATCATTCTTGGTCACAGCAATCACAGAGTGTCAGGGGTTGGAAGGGACCTAGAAGATCATCTAGTCCAACCCCCTGCCAGAGCAGCCTAGGTTATGCTTAGATGGTTGGCATGTTTTAGCATCATCTTATTTGGCTCTTGAAAGCATGGTTAACAGTTTCTGACTGGCTCACTGAGAGTGTGGGGAGAGTACAGCTCTATTTTCATTTGACAAGATGTGTACTGAGGTGTAAATTACACAGCAGAATTTTCTGGCAGTGTAGCAGCAGACTGCAAGAGTGAGTCCAGTCAACCTGGCTTTTAGCTCACCCTTAAATGAAATAGTAATTTAAATTTCTGTAACCATCAAGTAATGGCATTGCAGTGTTTCAGCTTCCCTTTGCAGGGCTGCTGGGTGATAGAGCAGTAAGTGGTCTGCTCCTCTATCTCCTATGCTAACAGTTTCTTGAAAAAGTTTGTATTTAGCCAACTCTTGTAAGAGCTGGAGGGATTCACAGTTTGTCAATTTGCTATTTTGCTGCAGGTGGAAGTTGCAACTCCATGAACTGACAAAACTTCCTGCTTTTGTACGTGTGGTATCAGCAGGAAATCTTCTAAGCCATGTTGGTCATACCATCCTGGGCATGAACACAGTGCAGTTGTACATGAAGGTGCCAGGAAGCAGAACACCAGGTGAGTATAACCACTTTGCATGAAAAAAAACCCAACAAAACAAAAAATAAGGTTCTACTACTGTGGTATTAACTGCACTGCAGATTTTCCATATCTTACAGCATGCCTAAACATGATAAAATTGTACATACTCAGAAATTTCTTCTTTAGATGAACTCTGCATGTACAAAGTACTAAATGACCTTACAGTGGAAGTCTGGACTTTGCAGTGCTAGGTGATTGCCATACTGGCCTCTTGCATGCAGTACTGCATTGTTTCAGGGGAAGGAGAGTGACACTACATTTATATTTGTATTTTACATGCCTTGAAAATTCCTGTGGGCTGACAAAGTAGGTGGTGTGCAGTTACAGAAAGAAGTATCTTTACTTTTTAGATTTATTGTCTGAGGTAGGACTCAAGCCTCCATAATGAATAATGCTGTGTTAGGGCACTGCACTGAGACATAAGGGATCTGGACTCAATTTCAGGGTCTGTTTTTTTCTGAAGTACAACTTTAGAAACTTTCATTAGGGATTATGGCTCAGTTTTCCAGCTGTCAAAAGAAGATAAAATACTGGCATTTCTACATTGATTTTGAAAGCTCTGTGGGACAGATTTTCTTACTAGTTGTCTATTCAGTGCCTGAAGCCATGAAGTTCTGCTCCTGACTGGGACTGTCAAGAGCAGCATAATACCCAAAATCTAAACTGTAGCATCTTGAAGCATTTATTTCTACTAAAAGGGAACTGCTGAAGCAGTTGGTCAGATTTGCAAGATTCATAGTTAGAGCTTTTTGTTTTCCACAACCCAACAAAAGTAGAATTCTCTTGTACAGCTTAATTTATACCTAAATAGTGTGTCACATAAAAATAGGTGCACATATGTACAAATACTTAATCTGTGCTGGTGGGGTTTTTAGCAATTACAACTTTGCATTTTTATATCATTATTTTGATGCATCAGCCTTAAATAAAGTGTGTTTTTCTCTGAATTTCAGGTCATCAAGAAAATAACAACTTCTGTTCAGTAAATATCAATATTGGTCCAGGTGACTGTGAATGGTTTGTTGTCCCTGAAAGCTATTGGGGTGTCATGAATGACTTCTGTGAAAAGTAAGCTGAGTGTGCTGTTTTCCTCTATTATTGTCAAGTTCTCTGGGCCTTTCTCAGACCTAAGTGGAGAAGTTACTGTGTGCTTTAAGAGGACATCGTTTTATGGTTTTTCCATGTAGTCATAAGTCTTCTAAAATAAGTCAAAATGCAGAGTCTAGAAATTATACCAAATATGACACCTGTACAATGTACAGAAAATTGTATTGCCTTTGATAGCTTTGCTCATAAAAATGAAAATTAAATCTATTTGTTGTTTTGAACACAGCAATGAAGGAAATATGAGAAATGAGAGATAGCTGGTACCAAATGCTAATCTAGGTTCAAGATTCAGATTTAAGCTCCATTAAGGTGGGATCAGAAGTTCAGGCAGCCTGGGCTGTCTGCTGCCAATGTGTATTATGTGGCATCAACCCCATTTTCATAGCAGTACTGTTTCCACATCAGCAAATCCATCACAGGCCTTGCTGTTCATCTCTATCCTGCATATGAAAGCTGACCTGTGTTATTACCAAATGATGATGTTTTTGTAGTGCCTTCTAGGGCTAGTGCAGTGAAGGGATGGAACAACATTGCAGGAGTTGGGCTTTTGTTTTGGTTTGGGTTTTTTTTTTTCAGAAGTGACAGAGTATTTTCCTGCTGGTGTCTGCTGTTAATCTGTTGTGATAAATGTCCATGTTGTGCATCAGCAAGTACAGAGTTGTTAGGATTTTGGCATGGCTTCTTGCTGCATCAAGAGGGAGAGCTGAGGTCACTCAGGAGTTGCCATGGCATGCTTTGCATACTCTTCCACATTTGTAGCTCTCCCTCAAAAAAAAAGGAATAAAACCAGGAGAGCTTGTGTCCCCTCATGATGCTGGTGTTCCAGCAGTGGCCTCTGAAGCTGATCTCATGGGAGAATGCAGTTCAGTGCCTCTGATAGCCACCTGCCTTTCACACCCATGGCACTGCCCTGCTCAGGGTGACAGAGAAACTTGAGATCTTGGTAAGCTCATACAAGTCCAGAGTGCCTGAGAGAGTTGCTGAATTGGCTTGGAAAACTCTGAATTGCAAATAGAGAAGCACATCTTTGCATAACCACAGTGGAAGAATTTGTGCTCAGGGAATCCATGTGGAGGTTTTTTTTCCTGTTTCTCAGGAGGGTCAGCATTTCTTGGTTAAATAGAGCATAGCCCTGGGGATCACTGTTGAGATGGTGCCAGCAGGTTGCTTGTTGTGTGGATCAGCTTCACATGCAGACACTGACAGTATGAGAACGTGGTTGGTGATACTCAGAACAGAAAGCATTTTAGGAGCTGGTATGATCTATGTGTGAGATTGGTCACTGGTTAGAAAGGAGCATTCAGCATCATACCAGACCTGACCAGGGGTTTCTCTCCCTCAGCATCCATAAAATGCTGGGAAATTGAAAGTAGGGCATAATTAGGAGCCATAAACTGTCTTTACATGGGTGAGTAGATGGTTAAGTGTTATGTATTTCAGGATGTGAAATGTGGAATTAGGATCAGGAATTTTATAGACAAAACTTTCCTTTTGACTAGTCCCCCTGGGTCACTAATTAGATGCAGAAATCATTTATCATGGTGATCAATTTTTACCAGTAATGTCACTGAAAAATTAACCATTAATATATCTGCTGATAAATGCTGAAGAGTTTCTTTGTCCTGTTGTTTCAGGAATAATATGAATTTCTTAATGGGATCTTGGTGGCCAAACCTGGAAGATTTGTATGAAGCCAATGTCCCAGTTTATAGGTTTATTCAAAGACCAGGGGATTTGGTGTGGATAAATGCTGGCACTGTTCACTGGGTTCAGGCTATTGGCTGGTGCAACAACATTGCATGGAATGTTGGCCCTCTTACAGGTAAGCTTGGATAGCACTTGTGCTGAACTGTGTAATTCAGTATTATTATACTACAGAATCTGCCATTTCCTACTAGTTTACTGTGCTTTGTAGATTAAAAAAAAAAAAGAAAAATGTATTTTTCGTGTTGAAGCTTTAAATAATTAGCCTGGTAAGAGGAAGAGAAAGCAGCAAGCATGTGGACAGTTGTAAAATGTTATTGCTAAGGACATACTGCTCTGGAAGTCTTTAGTTTTGAACCATGGTCTTGGAAGATTTTTAGGTGTGAGAATGGAAGGGAATTTCACAGCTAAGAATGTCCTTTCAGAAACCTCCTGTTTTCTTAAATAATATAAAGTGTGTCTTTATTTCATATGGTGCAATAAATTGTACATCTTCAGGAATGTTTGACTGATACAGAGCTCACATGTTCAGCTGCAGTAAATTCTGTAAATTATTTTTTTTTAAGGGTGGGGTGAGTAGGCTGTTCAATGGAAAAGTCTGACTCATTGAAATAAATCTCTCAAGTCTTCCTTTTTAAGACACAATATACCATAGCATTGTGAAATTATGATAAAGAGTGAATAGAGTGAGATGCAGACATTTCAAATGTAGATTTTAATATTTTTTTTTTAATCTGAAATACTTAAAAAAATATTAACTAACCCTTTTTGAAATACTGCTGGCTGTTCACCATAGAAATGGAATACCTGTGAGTAGCTTGTTTTCACAGATAGCTGTTGCTGCTGTGGTACTGTGTGGGGATTTTTAGCATCATAAGAGAAATCTTTAAGAGAAATCTTGTAGAATTCAGTTTGAGTTGGAATGAATGGGTCATTGTGAATGGAGTCTAATTTAGGGCAGTCTATCCTAGAGTGTAAATTTGTATTCTAATCAAATTACTTTGGCTTCTGGTATTTTTTGACTGATGGTTTGTGTCATTTTGTGTGCCCAGCTTGTCAATATAAATTGGCAGTGGAACGGTACGAGTGGAACAAACTGCAGAGTGTGAAGTCCATAGTGCCCATGGTTCATCTTTCATGGAACATGGCTCGAAATATCAAGGTCTCAGATCCAAAGCTTTTTGAAATGATAAAGTAAGTTTTCTTTAATTTAATGTTTACTGCACCCTTTTCCTCTTCAGCCATATACAGTCGATTATGTGTGAGTCATCTCTTGTGAGACTTTCCTGTTTCTGAGAATCAGGCCACAATTACTCTGTGTATTCTGTTTGTCAAATACTCAGTTTATAGAGATCATTAATTTTATTACATTTTATTTGATGTTATTGCAGCATAGCTTTAGAATGATCTATTTAACTTTTTTTTGTTAAATATGCCCTAGACTTAGAATCCTAGAGTGTTTAGGGCTGGAAGGGGCCTCCAAAGGGCAGCTAGTGCAGCCCCCTGCAGGGAGCAGGGACACCCTCAACTAGCCCAGGCTGCTCAGAGCCTTGGCCAACCTTCCCTGGAATAGCTTCAGGGATGGGGCCCCAACCACCTCCCTGGGGAGCCTATTCATACACTTAATACATTAATTAATACATGAATTTACAGAAGCAGTTGGCTTAGACAACAGAAGTTTTTCAGAGTACCTGCTATAGGAAATAATAACATCAGGTAATCAACCCAAATATTAAAATTAGTCATTTTTAGAGCAAAGTTAAACTTCATTTTTTATTTCTAGAAACCTTAGTTGGTGCACACACGCTGTCATTTGGTGATCCAGTATAATTGTTTTAAATAAAGGCAAGTAGGAATTTGAAGGCCTCTCTGCCTTTGTTCTTGCTTATGAATAATGAATTAATTGATTGCTGAAATGATAATTGATCTTAGTGACATTTCTCCTATGCATATTCCAAAATATTGCAGGAATATTCCAGACTCAAAGCATCTCAAGTAATTTTTTTCAAAAGACTGTATCTTCAAGCAAATGCAAATCATATTGCAGCACTATTATACTTAGGTTGAGGAATGAATTGACTTTTTATCATTTATCATAGGTTTGTCCTAAAGAAAGTGTAGGGATTGAATTCCAAAGCAAATTAGTCATCATGAGAATGAACACTGGTAGCAGAACTCTCTTTTCCTTAAGCCTACTAAAGGAGCTTCTACTCAGAGCACTTCTCACCAACATACTGGATCCACAAGCTTTGAATCCTTTTATAATTTGCTTTGAAATGGACCTTTAAAAATACAAATGGGTTAACTTGCAACAAAAGGGCAAAGAAAAATATTTTTTCTCTCTAGTAGGATTTATTTATGACAATATAATGTACATTTATGAGTAAGGCACGTTTTTGCAGTAGAAATTTAATTTATTAAAGCTTTGACATCTGTTATAGAATGGGGGAATGGGTGAAATGGGAACTTTGGAATGACCAAGAATGTTGACACTTGAAGACATGGAGTTTTGTCCTCACCATAAAGCTATGTTTTTATATTCACAGCATTTATGTGTGAATAACTTCTTAATATCTAGTAACTACTATCTAGGGTAAATCTTTGCTGAATCCTTGACTGTCCTGGCCCTTCCATTAAGCTGTTTAGTGCTTACATTCAGGATGCCAGCTGTCATAAAAGAGAGAGGAGAAACCCATTAGTTAGAGGTGAGAAAAGAAGCAGGGTGTAGGAGGGAGGAAGCCAAAAAGTCCATTTGAAAAAAAAAAGCAACAAAACCAAACCCACAGATTTATTTCAGCAGGCATCTATTGTAAAGCTTAAAGCACTTCTACAAGTGTCCTTGGCAAAATATGCTTTTGGTTTTTCTGACACCTGTATTTTGCATTTGCACAAGTTTGGGGGGTTTTGTGATGGTCTGGGCTTAAAAAGAGAAAAAGGTGCCTGAGCATAGAATCCTCTGAGATAATAACTTTAAAAGTTGTGAAGAAATACAGAGGGCAAAATGGTATTTCTTACTGCCTGGCTGGGTAACAGCAGCTGAGCTTTTTCTAGGGAGACACCTGCATTTTAGGCATAGATTACAAATAAAGATGCAGAAGCATGTACAAACTTCAGTCTTGCTTAAGTTTACTGAAACCATTTCTAGCTTACTTTAAGTCCTCTATCCAAGTTAGTTGTCAGCCAGATGCCAAGTTCCCTGCTCTGTGTGGAGAGAAGACCTGGTTTGTAACATCTAGTGGAGGTAAATCTGAGATAACTCTTCATTGTGGTCACCTCTGTGGTCATGGTCATTCTGTTACTGGCAGAGTGTCACCAGAATACAAAGTCTAGTATCTGACCTTGGCTTTGCAAGCATGCTGGAAAGGCAGAAAACTTCATTAATTATATCATTAATGATATTATTTTAATATCATTAATGATATGAAAGCAGTTTCATCGTTTTTCTATGGACTGTTTGTCTGAAGGAAACCAGCACCATCTGCAAAGCTGGTGTCCTGTGTAGCTTCTCGCACAAGGCGAGGAAATCCTTCCCGTAAAATACAGGGAACACCTTCCCACAAGAAGTGGGGTAAACCTTTAACTTCTCGCTAGAGCGAGGAAATCCGTCCCGTACAAGACGGGGTACCTCTTCCCAAAAAGTGGGGTAAACCTTTATCCTCTCACAAGAGTGAGGAAACCCTTCCCGCACAAGGCGGGGAAACGCCTTCCCGCAGAAAGCGGGGTATCCTTCTCGCTAGAAGCGAGGTAACCTCTCTTGTAATAGACACAATTAGCTCGTTAACACCTATATGCTGGGTGACAAAAATGGCCGTTTATTAGTGCGTGGCATCGCTTTTTATAGCCTGGGTTTACAACGTCACAAGTGTCTGCTAACTTTCAGACTGGCCGCTACTGGCTATCCGGAGGGGGGTTCTTATCTCTATCTTCCCGTACAGCGCGATATCTTCTGACCGCCAGGTCCTAGCTGCCTACAGTCCTGGGTTTTCTTATGTACAGAGCAGACATTTGTGTGTTTACATGTGGGTGTGTATGCCTGTGTGGAAAAACATGTGAGAAATAGTGATTTCTGATACAGCTGGTTGAATTTCATCTTGAATACCTGACTTCCCATTTGGTATCAGGCAAAAAAAAAATAACATATCAGTGACATGACTGTCAGCTTTTTGCCAAATGCAGGTCTGTCTCTAAAATGGTGAAGATACCTCAAGTGTTTAGATAGTTCGACTTCTGTCTCTGGGGCTTCTTAGGTGTCAGAACAGTACAAAAGAATAGCTCTTGGCTAAACAATAGTTTGTAAACCCAGTCTGAAAGGTAAATACAAAACCATCTTACTGGATTATGTGAGAGTAACCACAAGAGAGGCAATAAACTGAAATTTAAGCATACATGCAAATATTGGCAACCAGTTTAATGATGAAAAGAAAGAGAATAGCAGTAGGGAAAAAATAATAGAAGGAAACTGCTTTTGGAATAAATCTGGAAGTTCCTTCTGTTTTCATTTAATGTGCAATTCAGTGCTGTCTGGCTAGATAAAAAACAAAGTGCAAAACCTGAAACTCTCAGGAGATGTTTTTTAAAGATTGGATATTAATGGCAGAGTCATGAGCAGGAACAGAATTACTTAAAATTTCACTGAGAAAAAAAAACTTTACTTACAGAAAAGAAAAATGAACCACACACCTCTCAGATGGCTAAGCTAGGAGTACTTTTAGAAATGCAACTGAGGAAGAGAAGAATTTTAGAGGTAGTGGGAACATAGGCTTAAAAAATTAATTCCAAAGTAACTGAGAATAGGAAGTTATTTTACAAAAATACTTCCAGAAATGTGAAAGGACATGACATGAGAGAAAGGATTTTGAACAAAATTGTGAATCCAGATAAAGTACATTGTTCTATCAGCAGAGAAGATACATCACTGACAGACACAGAGAGGTCTTTGCATTGCCATTCTGCTGCTCTCCACACTCTAAAATGTTTTATTAAATACTCAGATTTCTCACTGCCCTCCTAGAACAAGTCAGGATGATGTCCATTTTTTAACTGTTTGCTGATACTCTTGATGCCATACCTGTAAAAAACCTAAGAGGGAGAAATGGTCTAGATATTTTTTATTATTANCCACAGATTTATTTCAGCAGGCATCTATTGTAAAGCTTAAAGCACTTCTACAAGTGTCCTTGGCAAAATATGCTTTTGGTTTTTCTGACACCTGTATTTTGCATTTGCACAAGTTTGGGGGGTTTTGTGATGGTCTGGGCTTAAAAAGAGAAAAAGGTGCCTGAGCATAGAATCCTCTGAGATAATAACTTTAAAAGTTGTGAAGAAATACAGAGGGCAAAATGGTATTTCTTACTGCCTGGCTGGGTAACAGCAGCTGAGCTTTTTCTAGGGAGACACCTGCATTTTAGGCATAGATTACAAATAAAGATGCAGAAGCATGTACAAACTTCAGTCTTGCTTAAGTTTACTGAAACCATTTCTAGCTTACTTTAAGTCCTCTATCCAAGTTAGTTGTCAGCCAGATGCCAAGTTCCCTGCTCTGTGTGGAGAGAAGACCTGGTTTGTAACATCTAGTGGAGGTAAATCTGAGATAACTCTTCATTGTGGTCACCTCTGTGGTCATGGTCATTCTGTTACTGGCAGAGTGTCACCAGAATACAAAGTCTAGTATCTGACCTTGGCTTTGCAAGCATGCTGGAAAGGCAGAAAACTTCATTAATTATATCATTAATGATATTATTTTAATATCATTAATGATATGAAAGCAGTTTCATCGTTTTTCTATGGACTGTTTGTCTGAAGGAAACCAGCACCATCTGCAAAGCTGGTGTCCTGTGTAGCTTCTCGCACAAGGCGAGGAAATCCTTCCCGTAAAATACAGGGAACACCTTCCCACAAGAAGTGGGGTAAACCTTTAACTTCTCGCTAGAGCGAGGAAATCCGTCCCGTACAAGACGGGGTACCTCTTCCCAAAAAGTGGGGTAAACCTTTATCCTCTCACAAGAGTGAGGAAACCCTTCCCGCACAAGGCGGGGAAACGCCTTCCCGCAGAAAGCGGGGTATCCTTCTCGCTAGAAGCGAGGTAACCTCTCTTGTAATAGACACAATTAGCTCGTTAACACCTATATGCTGGGTGACAAAAATGGCCGTTTATTAGTGCGTGGCATCGCTTTTTATAGCCTGGGTTTACAACGTCACAAGTGTCTGCTAACTTTCAGACTGGCCGCTACTGGCTATCCGGAGGGGGGTTCTTATCTCTATCTTCCCGTACAGCGCGATATCTTCTGACCGCCAGGTCCTAGCTGCCTACAGTCCTGGGTTTTCTTATGTACAGAGCAGACATTTGTGTGTTTACATGTGGGTGTGTATGCCTGTGTGGAAAAACATGTGAGAAATAGTGATTTCTGATACAGCTGGTTGAATTTCATCTTGAATACCTGACTTCCCATTTGGTATCAGGCAAAAAAAAAATAACATATCAGTGACATGACTGTCAGCTTTTTGCCAAATGCAGGTCTGTCTCTAAAATGGTGAAGATACCTCAAGTGTTTAGATAGTTCGACTTCTGTCTCTGGGGCTTCTTAGGTGTCAGAACAGTACAAAAGAATAGCTCTTGGCTAAACAATAGTTTGTAAACCCAGTCTGAAAGGTAAATACAAAACCATCTTACTGGATTATGTGAGAGTAACCACAAGAGAGGCAATAAACTGAAATTTAAGCATACATGCAAATATTGGCAACCAGTTTAATGATGAAAAGAAAGAGAATAGCAGTAGGGAAAAAATAATAGAAGGAAACTGCTTTTGGAATAAATCTGGAAGTTCCTTCTGTTTTCATTTAATGTGCAATTCAGTGCTGTCTGGCTAGATAAAAAACAAAGTGCAAAACCTGAAACTCTCAGGAGATGTTTTTTAAAGATTGGATATTAATGGCAGAGTCATGAGCAGGAACAGAATTACTTAAAATTTCACTGAGAAAAAAAAACTTTACTTACAGAAAAGAAAAATGAACCACACACCTCTCAGATGGCTAAGCTAGGAGTACTTTTAGAAATGCAACTGAGGAAGAGAAGAATTTTAGAGGTAGTGGGAACATAGGCTTAAAAAATTAATTCCAAAGTAACTGAGAATAGGAAGTTATTTTACAAAAATACTTCCAGAAATGTGAAAGGACATGACATGAGAGAAAGGATTTTGAACAAAATTGTGAATCCAGATAAAGTACATTGTTCTATCAGCAGAGAAGATACATCNTAGAGATGCAGTGTCTTATTCTAGGTAATGTTACTCTGGTTCTTCAACTAAAATGATTAATATATTGGGTCCAGAAAAACACTTCATACATGTCAAGTCCCAAAGACAGTGTAATCTCTATATAACAGAGACAGTGCTATGATGACAGAATCAGAGATGCTTAGGCTGGAAGGGACCTCTTGAGATGACCTAATCCAATTCCACTGCTCAAGCAGGGGCACCTGAAGCAGATTAATAATAACGCCACAGATGGACACTTCGGAACCGCTCTGGGCAAACTCACACTGTATGACCACCATCACAGTAAAGAAAAAAACATATAAAAAGGTGGTTTATTGTGTTTAGATGGAATTCCTTGTGTCCGAATTTGTGCACATTGCCTTTGTCATGTCAATGAGCACTACAGAAAAGAGTCAGGCTCCCTTTTCTTCATCCCCTCTCATCAGTTATTTATATCACATCTGAGTCTTCTCTTTTCCTAGATAAGAAGTTTCAGCTGTCTCAGCATCTCCTCATATCAAAGATGCTCCATTATAAAGGCCTTGAGCATATGGCCTGTTGGGTCCATTTTATTGACTGACCTTCTACAGAGCTTTAATCCAAACCAAGTAATCAGCATTTAGGATAGTTTTGGCAAAAAGTAATGCAGGCTTGATCCAAAGACAAACTTTGGTCAACTATAAAAGCCAGTGTTATGTATTTATATGGTGTCCTAACCTGAACTCACCTAACCTATTGATGAAGTTTCTCAGATAAAAAAAATAAATTTTTTTGTGCCTATATATTTCTCCTGATTGTTTCAGGGTTTATATGTACTGTGGTCAGAGATACAACCACAGCCTATGAGATCACACTTTAAAGTACTTAGACTGAGTAAAACTAGCAGGGTACACCCTGAAACTCAGGCTATATATTTAGTCGATGTTTTACTTAGCCTAAGTAAAATGGACTTAGTGTATCAAGTAATTCAAACCACTTTGTGTCTCTGTTGTTATCAATCCATCGTGTTTGTTTCTGTCTGGGGGCTGTGTAAGGACTTGACATTCAGGGGTTTCCCATCAACCTCTAAATCACTGGTTGGAGTTCAGACTGGTTCGCAGTTTGGTGTTGGTTTATACAGGACCTTCTGGAAGCAACCCATTCAGTGATCATTCCCTGAAAGCTGTCTCTATATATTTATCCTGACATTGCTCAAAATCAATAAGCCACACATTTTTAATAGATTGAAAAATAAGCCCAGTATAATGGAAATTATTGTGTTTTATTGGTGTCTTCACCCTGCACGATTAATTTTGTTAAATCTTTACTCTAACACATTTAGCTTTGACAATGATCTGGAAGAAAGCAAGGAAATAGCCCAGAAAATGACACATAATATATTTGAGTAGAAAATGCATTGCTTTATAAAGCAACTGCATGCACATGCACACATACAAAAGTGTTTCAAATGACCACAAAAGTCAGAAGTTTATTCTGGAATTGAGTGATGGGAGGAAAAAAAAAAAAGAAAAGGAAAGGAAAGTAAAGGAAAGAAAGAGAATAGCAGTAGGGAAAAAATAATAGAAGGAAACTGCTTTTGGAATAAATCTGGAAGTTCCTTCTGTTTTCATTTAATGTGCAATTCAGTGCTGTCTGGCTAGATAAAAAACAAAGTGCAAAACCTGAAACTCTCAGGAGATGTTTTTTAAAGATTGGATATTAATGGCAGAGTCATGAGCAGGAACAGAATTACTTAAAATTTCACTGAGAAAAAAAAACTTTACTTACAGAAAAGAAAAATGAACCACACACCTCTCAGATGGCTAAGCTAGGAGTACTTTTAGAAATGCAACTGAGGAAGAGAAGAATTTTAGAGGTAGTGGGAACATAGGCTTAAAAAATTAATTCCAAAGTAACTGAGAATAGGAAGTTATTTTACAAAAATACTTCCAGAAATGTGAAAGGACATGACATGAGAGAAAGGATTTTGAACAAAATTGTGAATCCAGATAAAGTACATTGTTCTATCAGCAGAGAAGATACATC